>JAQQZZ010097619.1:0-14261 GCA_030265115.1 Mopalia vespertina | reverse complement strand
ATTCAAAACTTTTCTAGCATAGCAGGTGTCTTGAAATACTTTAAACTAGGGCATCCGTGTATGAGAAGTATAGAAAAGTATTTGCGTTTTGGGTTCAATCCGATTCAAAACTTTTCTAGCATAGCAGGTGTCTTGAAATACTTTAAACTAGGGCATCCGTGTATGAGAAGTATAGAAAATTATTCGCGTTTTGGGTTAAATCCGATTCAAAAAATTTGTACAATAGCATGAGAGTATATGTGTATGAGAGTTCTAGATTGAGCGCTCTGTAGAGTGTATGTTTCTGGGGCAAGCATCCCCTTTACCTCTGGGTGTTTCTTATGTCAGCAATCAGCTGAAGTTTGCCTACCACAATATGTCAAATCATTTGTCATATGTATGGGCGAAAAACGTGTTGACAGATGTAGACAAAAATTACACATGTTGAATAGACTTGTACACAAATAAAATTAAGTGAAAAGAGTTGTCACTGTTATAGCTTAAGGAAACCTACCGTTTCTACTAAACTTAATATATGAATATAATATATATTGGTTCGGTTCTGGCCATTGGGGCACGAGATGTTGTCCAAAAGAGGAAGTAAAAAATGCCTACTACCAGTTTCAGTGCGTGGCTGTCTGCATTCCGCCAAGTTTTAGGGTACGTTCCTAGCAGTCAGAAACTCGGCTTGGGTTTCGTCGCTCAGACTAGAAAAAGATTTAAAACTGAATCGCCGAAGGTTGTATACATCTCTTAATTAATACGATTAATCCAATAGTTAAAAACGAGCAGGCCCGGGACCAGTGAGTAGCCTCAGGTTTCTGGAAGGGGCCCTTTAATGACTTTCATTGTTCTATTAATGGGGAGGTTTAGGGTCTAGTTTTCTTTTGCCCTAGGGCACATAAATATCTTGGCGGCCCTGAAAACAGGCATAACTTCGGCAAAATTAACTTCCACATACAACTATTACGGAGGTCTGTATTGACAAGACTTATCGAAATACAATACAATGGCTAAGAGTGACTGAATGCAGACCTACGAAAACGAGAGACTGTAGCGCTTCACGAATAACCTAACTTACGGAACACAAACATGATATATTATGTAACAACTTAGTCAACGTCTTTACGTGGTTTACAAAACATTTGCCTCCGCATTTGCTTCATTTCCCCACAGTTTTGCCGAGAGCAGCAGTGGCATTGAGAGTTTATACACGCACTTCTTGGAGAATTTGCGGACACGTAATGTAAACCTGATAGCCCCGGGTGAATATGACAGCGCCTACAAAAATGCCACCCTCGATCTACAATTAATCGACGTTCTGGAGCTGAATGAGGAGGAGGGATGTGTTGAAATCCTTGTCTGGCTAATAGAGGTAGGTGTCGACATACGGACCGGTTGTTTTTGATCACCTGGACGATAGACATGAAGGCGTCAACTAAAGACTTTTGTTTTACTTTAGTCGCCTACAATAGGTAGAAGCCTATGGAACATTTAATTCTGATCACCTCGTAGTTAGACATGAAGGTGTCAACTACATACTTTTTTCAGCTTAGTCATCTATACTTGGTAGGAGCAGCGTTGTGGATCATTAAGTATGATGATCTGGTCTATGGAACATTTGGTACTGATCGCCTCGAAGTTAGACATGAAGGTGTCAGCTACATACTTTTTTTCAGCTTAGTCACTTACAGTAGGTAGGATTCGCCTTGCGGATCATTTAGTGTGATGATCTAGCCTATGGAACTTTGATTCTGATCGCCTGGTAGAGTTAAGAGAAGTTGACTTTGGTGGACTTTAGTCATCTACTCTATGTTGGCGCCATCTTGTGGATCATAACGTTTACTGACACAGCTTTTATGGCTTAATGCGAACGATCTAAACTTAGTCTATCTGTTGCGATGTTTTACTTTGACCTAATGGGATTGTCTTTACATTACAAAGAGTCATTACAGTGACTCATTGGTATGGAATCAGGGACTCGACAAACGGGCGGACCAACAATTACATAGCATATATACATGAACAAGGGGACTAACTCCATCATAGGTAAACAAACCATTTCCTGTAAAATCGCCAAAATCATATTAAGACATAAACACCACCAAAATACTGAAAACTCTTGCAACTGAGAAGTGAACATTTGTCTAAAGGTTGTTTGTCGAACGCATGTGTGTATGGCATATGCAATCAGTCAAACGGTGTATCAATTACAGAACCATTTAAGTGTGATCACAGTGTTGATATTCCGCAGTATTTAAATGTTTAGTAAATATTAAGTTTTTGTTTGTTTTTTAAACTTCCATACCCAAGAAAAACTTCAAAAATATAAACTATGTACATTATCTTAATTGTTCCCAGTCGTTTGAGGACCCTCGCTTAACATGGAACCCTGAGGAATTTGACAATGTTAAGAAACTTAACCTTCCTCGTCAGCTAATGTGGATTCCAGACTGGGAAGTCTTTAACCCGTAAGTCACTATAACTGTTTGTTTGTCCCCGTCACGTTATGTGGATTCCAGACTGGGAAGTCTTTAACCAGTAAGTCACTATAACTGTTTTTTGTCCTCGTCAGCTTATCTGGATTCCAGACAGGCAAGTCTTTCCCCCGTAAGTCACTACTCCTGTTTGATTGTACCTTATCTGGATTCCAGACTGGGAAGTCTTTAACCCGTAACTTACATTTCTTGTACGTTTGTCCCCGTCAGCTTATCTGGATTCCAGACTGGGAAGTCTTTAACCCGTAAGCTACAATTCTTATTCGTTTGTCCCCGTCAGTTTATCTGGATTCCAGACTGGCAAGTCCAATCCGTAAGTCACAATTCTTGTTCGTTTGTCCTTGTAAGCTTATCTGGATTCCAGACTAGCAAGTCTAACCGGTAAGTCACAATTCTTGTTCGTTTGTCCCAGTCAGCAGGTAAAACTAAGACTGCAAGATACACGTGGATACACGGTTATCAAATATTTTGGTTTGTCTCAGTATATTTTACACTTGTTCATTATTGATGCGACTAAGATATATTGCTACTCGGACAAACATAGCCTGGTATACTCATTCTCCTTGCTTTACAGGGGTTTTATATAAAATGAATCATCATAGAATCTAGTTGATCCACTGAACAGCTAGACACAATAAAGCGGTAAAGCCTCACCGAAAAGACTCATTTTGACATTCTCAATATTTCTTGATGATGATTAAATCAGAATTATTAAAAACTCCTAAAAGCGTCTTTTCGCAGTTTCTTAACTGCTTAATTGTGAAATCATGAAAATAACAAATATCTATATTAGATATATAAGAAACAGTTAATCGACTTACATTCATCATATATTTTAACTACAAGCATGCATTAAACCTATATCAGTTATACACATACAAGCCACCTAAATCAGTTATAGACATGCATTTCATTTAAATAATTTACAAACGTATATTTTAAATGTATCAGTTACAATCATTTTTTTTATTATATAAATCAGTTACAAACATACCTTTCATATTTCCATGACTAAAGAAACATATATCCACTGCCATATTTCATGGGTGTAGCTCAAAGGGTTTTGAAAAATTAAATCTTGGACAAAGGGCTAGAAATTGTGCAAAACCCATCCAGCTGTACACTTGCAAAGAACTGAATAAAAATTTTCAAATTTAAAATTAAATAACTTCTAACTGGAATTTTATACAACTTTTTCACAAAATGCAGGACAAGAAAGGGAATGTTGTTAGAAACAAATTTTAAAAAATGAAAATTGTTGACCTCGAAGGAGATAATGGGACTCTGATAACACAGATATCAATATATATCAGTTTCAACTTACCTTGATTATACAGAAAATAATGGATTCACGAATTATCAACAATGTCAAATTTTTATTTTATTTTATTTTCTTTTTGTATCAGTCGAGGAGCTTCGAAATATTTTGGAGAGTATAAAGCCGTAATTACACATGATGGTAAAGTAACTCGTGTTCCTGTGCTCGAAATAAAGGCCAGGTGCGATCCACGAGACGCCAACGGCAGGGTCCATTGTGGCTTCAAAATCGGTTCCTGGGTTTATTCTGAGAAAGTTCTCAGCCCAACGCCAAGTTCCGAATCCCTCAGCCATGAGTATTACAGGAGTAACGCAGAATGGAGTTTAACCACCGCCACAGCCACCAGACGTGACATGCAATACCCTTGCTGCGAAGAGATTTACCCATCCATCGAGTACTCGATCACACTGGAGAAGAAGAACAAGTGCAAGCGGTAAACTCACAGGACTTAATTACACTGACCACGTACAACCGATGCCAACCCTTATAGTTTCGACGGGATTTTTCTAATTGGCTATGGAATTGAACTTTAAGAGAGGATAGAACAACAACAACAACAACAACATCAAAATTAACGGTGATGATAATAATTTGAAATTAAGCCCGAGTAGATAATCTGTACACAGTAGTTTCGAAATCTGATGTTCTTTAATAGTGTGTGGATAGATTTCATTATCGTGTCAACGACGTTCCGTTCAATTTTTTTTAAGCTAGATATTTTGTGTTTATGACCGTATTAAATATTTTTAAAATTCACCAAAATCATTTCAAAATAATAATTAATATTGGAATGGAGTGGTTTAACTAAGCCTAATATAAACAGTGCGACAATACAAATACTTTTAAACAACATTTAAAAAAAAAAACTGCAACCGGTTAGTCCTAAACTTACAACGGTTAGTTTAGGACTATCCAGTTGCAGTTGCCAGTATATACCTGAATATGCAGATAGTTTATACGCATTCTTTGTATTAGGTTTAATAATTGTTAGTTTATGAAGACCTACTGTGTTTAGTGTGATTATGTATGAATGTTTTACAGAGGTAGTTACTTCATACCACTAAGAAGCGATACGAGAAGCTAGCTGGTTCTTAAAGGTAAAGCTAAGGACAGCAACCTGTTTCTAAACGGTTGAATCAGCTCATCGGATTTTAACTTCCCTTAGACAATTTTCTTTTGAAACTTTTTATCTGTTATATATTTTTGTTGTTCCAATGTTCTTGAAAAGGATATGTTATAAAAAGTTTTGTGCAACTAGATGATTGCTTAATCAAACAGCCAAAAGCTTTCTGTATTGATTCATGCTTTATTGTGTCATAATGTCTGTGCTGAAAATCCCTATTCATTCTTTGTCATCAATAAAAGACTTTTATTTAGCAAATTTGCGTCTGTTTGCTCATTCAATGACTGTAAGACATCTGGACACATAATAGCGCCACTCTAGCGAGGAGTATGGGTCGTCGGAAAATTAGCGATATATAATGCGTTATTCTTACGGGGATTATGGGTCGTCCAGAAATATGACCACATTTTAGCGGTATATTATGCACCACTCTACCGAGGATTATGGGTCGTCTGAAAATGAAAGCACTTTTTAGCGGAAAACAATGCACCATTTTAACGAGGATTATGGGTCGTCGAGAAATATGACCACATTTTAGCGGTGTATTATGCACCACTCTACCGAGGATTATGGGTCGTTGGAAAATATAAGCACTTTTTAGCGGTATACAATGCACCATTTTTTCGAGGATTATTGGTCGTCTGGAAATATGGTGACCCTCTAAAGGGATATTATTCATAAAGACACCGCCTTGTTTTAGGGATCCGAATCTCAATCAAACTGTGCACGTGGGAATCATTTTTACCAATCTTCGATACAACGCTATTGATGTTAATTGGGGAAGACGGCGTTTCTTGACTTTCAAGAAGGTGTGCTTGTAGATTATATATTCCAAATCTTTATCTGCGCATGCGCTTGTAGATTGGGGGTTAAATCACAGATTTTAATATCTGACATTTTCACAGCATCATAATAATTTCTGTTTTAGCAAGGTATCCATTTGCATTCTTTTGTTCACTAAGTAGCATCTTTTCATCCCGGTTAAAGTCACATTCCATGGAAAAGTCGTCAAAACTCGATATATAAAGCACCGACGTAAGAGAGCGCCACGTGTTGAGAAGATTCCCACCACCTATGTGCGCGTGGGGGAGGGGGAGGCTTATACTTGTTCTTGTCTAAGAACACCATCAATTTTGGCGTTTGCAATGGAGGATTGGAGATCAATTAACGAGCATCAGTGATCTAGATATACCGCGAAGAGACTTTTAGTCACATCATTATGGCAAGCCGTTTTATCACTTCTACCTTTATCTTGAAATGGTGAATATGTAAAATCCGCATATCTAAAATAAATTACTTTATTGCACGTATGTTGACATATATTTCCATTGATGTTAAACTAAAATGACGATTGGAACTAGTTTATACATAAGTGAAACAAATACAGGCAAGCCAACAATTACAGATTTCTCCCTCGCAAAGATGGCCGCAACGACATCAAATTGTGTTTTATAAATTTTGTAAAAGTGAAAGTGCACAGTCCACACATACATAGTTCAGAACACGTTTCCTTCACAATGGCTATGTTCTACTGACAATATAATAGCGGAATTTTTGTGAGTATTGGATGTTTTCGATGTAACCTCTCTGTTAATGTGGCGATTGGTGCAGGGGAGACAACTTTGAACGAGAACGAAACATTCTCTGATATTTTTAATAAAATGCAATCTCCCACATATAGTTTTGTCCAATGAAAGTTGTTATAGACGTTACCCTCCGGCTTTCGGTTCTAAGAAATGTGAATCTCTACCAGAGTTTTCAGTCCTTCCACTGGTATAAACCATATAATTAACGTTCAGACCAATGATGTTGTTGCGAACCTTCTCCTGGAGAAGCAACATCTGAATCAAATTACTGAATAGCAGAACATCTTCCAAAGAAGTATGGAGTCTTTGGCAAAGTAAATTAGTTTAAAAAATGTTACTTACCACACAATTTGGCAATATTTGTTTCCGGTGCTATCATTTGTATAAACTATCATGTCATCCTTTTTCTCTATCAATTTTTTAGGGATTGAATGTGTTTAAAATCTGTTAAGACCGCATGTTAAATACCATTTTCGTGCTGGACTCCATACTTTGGTGGAAGATGTTCTGCTTTTCAGTAATTTAATTAAGATTTGTCTTTACCTGGAGATGGTTCTCAGCAATGCCACTGGTCTAAACGTTGATTATATGGTCACGTGAGTGTGTTCAGGACTAATGTTTAGACGTTGACAGAGATTGAACGGAGCGGAATGACAGAAACTTCTGATAGAGAGTGGGATAGTAATCATTACTCAGTATTTTTGATAGGTGTTTTGTTAATATTTGAAATAAAAGTTTATTTTGAATACGTAAAATTGTTCTGCAAAGATCTAAAATTATTTTTTTTTAATTTTTTTTTTATTTAATCTACATATGTAAAATAAAAAACGCGTCTGTGATAATTTTTTGTCGTTGAATCCTTTACATATCTTTTCTGGTAAACCTTTGAAACTTTAAAAATTGAAACTAAAGGTTTCCCACACGTGCTCTACAACTAAATGCTAAACGTGTCTCACACATTTGATCTACTTTTAAAGTTCGGCATGGTGTAACGTCATCCTGTAAAATCATTGTAGATATACACTATCGGTTATACCTCGATTGGTTTTTCAATAACGCAATTCACCCCCAGCATGTGATGACATCATTTTTATTTTCTTTATACATCAACAAGACATGGTTAGGACGAGATTGACTGAAAATAATAAAACAAACATATCTTACAAAACAGGAAAAATCATAAACATTAACAATAATACTGTATACATGTTATGCACAATAGAACAATCGCATTATATATTTGAAAAATATATATCTGAGTAATCGACAAACTTATTATGCAAAGAAACTAATCACTTAGTTATTACCAACTAAATTAACGTTATGATTTGGAATGAAAGATGGACGAGTTTGGCAGGTAACCCCAGGTAACCAGGTCATGAACCCGCCTGGCTGTAGCATTATGGCTATTGCCATCACTTACCAAACTTTCATAACTAAACTTACGCACAAATGCGTGCTAACTTGCATACGAAATGACAATCAATAAATGGAGAAATATTAGTTGAACTACTCTATAACAATGCAATGTCTGACACACATATTAAAACATACCGTTTGTTGACTTCAGTAAGAGCGTTAAACTGGCTGTAGCTTTCGAAAATCGCCATTTATCACTTGCAAACAATCTGCGCACACATACAATTGCCATTTACCATTATCTAAAATAAAACTAACATGAGAGGAGTTTGGATGCTACAATCATCTTTTACAAGTTTAACACGAGAGGCTCAAATCTGTTATTTTCGTCTGCCGACCATCAGAGCACGATGTCAAACACCAGTAAAACAAACAAATCAAGCACTTCGAATGGATGGTTTCACGCCCAGTCTGGAACAAAATATATATACAGATTACTTAGTAACACGTGCTCATTTAAAACCTACTCTCATAGCCCCACTGGAGCACGTTAAACATTTTGCTTTAGTCCCAAACAGTAAAGATTGAAAAAGGACAAATGTGACAGACGTAAAATAAAAGAACTCTTCATTGTTGTTGCTTTGTCGAGAACTCTGATGCCGAAAAATACAATATCATGTTGACATGATGCATTTCATGTCCGAACATCCTCGGCCATTTCCGTACCGTAAATAATCTCTGATGGAAAGCTTTACATTTCACGGGAGGTAACTCGCATGGATTTACTTTCAATAACGGCGCTATTACAACTACTCCACTATTCGTTATCCTTTTGTTGTGACACACATGTACATAGGCGTTCAATCGAGCTCAGGGTAAATGGAAGACGTTATTTCGAGAGATTTCTTAACGATATAACGTCGCCTACATGTAACAATGACGTCACTACAGTTTGATATGTTCGACACTTCACGGAATGTACCGAACTCAGGCCTGCGTGCGTCGGTGAATTTTTACAGGGCTATGGTTATACAATAGCGTCCTGGATAAAGATACGGTAAACCAAAAAGAAATGAAACGATCGATGCATTCATGCATTTAGTTTTTATAGCACATAGACAAAGGGCGTCGGAAAACCGCTTCCGTCGTCACGTGACTACCGTTTATGACGTAACAAACAGTCTTCTTCAGACGTTGTACAGCTAGCGGCTAACACAAAACGTATTCCATTGAGAGAACACGTTTACAAAGATTTGAAGGTAATATATATAGCATCTTAAGTATAGATACTTGATAGACATTTAATGTAAGAATAGATTTTATATCTAAATAGCTACAAAACAGTTCAAAAAGCTTCAACCGATGTCCAGAGATTTCAGATGGCGTACATGCATTTAAACTTCCGATGTAGTGCAAGAGGTATATTAGTTATACAAGGCGTCCGATCTTTCTGGGAAATGTTACATAAAAGTGTGTATTCTTTTATGAAAAGGTTGCTTCCATTATATCGTATTCTATTGTATCCCGTAAGCAACCAAAAGTATGTGTTAATAATGATAATAATATATACGGATAAGAGTCAGCAATAAAGTTATTATTTTTAAGTCTATCAGATTTAGGTCAGCATACTTCATAGGCGCCAAACATTTGTGTAATAGTCATCACATAAAACATATGATATTTAGAGGTAAACTGAGATGTATGTTCAAATTCAAATAATTATCACTATTTAAAAATAAAATGCTAAATATAACTTATATTGTAAATATAGTTAGAAAATAAAATATAGGTATATTTCCTTACATCTACAGGTGAGTATATTAAAACGATGGGAAGGAAAAAGAAAAAGAGCGGGCGTGGTGTGATTGTGGAGAACACTGGAGCCGAAATCGCAAATAGTCCGCAAACAGAAAGAGAAGCCAACAGTATCGATGGAATGAAAGAAGACAATATAAAAGATAACTCGGAGGGAAAGTCCCTTAAAGATGCCTCCCACAAAAGGCGTTTCTTTGGAAGAAGAAGGCTCCCCAGTCAGAGTCCCAGAAGAAGGGATTCTAGACAACAAAGAAAAGACGACAAACAAGATGTGCAGACATTGGTTACAGCAAATGGAGAAGTCAAAAAACGATTGTCTGGGGAAAGAATGTCAAGAAAGGAAACGTTTTACGCCGACAACCCGGAGAAACCCAAACACCAGAACAGCCAGGCTGGTGAGGAGCATGCTAAAGCAACAGTTGATTCTTCAAATGAAGAAATGGCAAGTGGGAAGATTATGAAGGAAAGAAAGTCAAGACGAGATTTATTCAACTCGACTATAACTCGAAGACGAATGATGAGCAAAAGTCCATTCAAGCTGCCCCAAAGATGCCCCCTCCCATCATGTTTGGACACAAAAGAACAAAAAGGAAACAAAAATTCCAACGAAGTGGAATTAGAACTCTCGACCATAAAAGAGACAAAACCGACACAAGCAAACCTAAGCCCCATTCGAGATGAAATACAGATCAAAGGAAAGTCTAAACGTAGTGTAGGTAAAGGGAAGAATGTTAAAAAACGACGACAGAGAAGGATCGACAAAATGGTCAGTGCCGAGACAGGAAAAGAACAGGAAAAAACAAAAGTAAAGAACAGCATTATGAATTGCTGTGGGGTGAAGAAAAGGACGTCTAAAGAGAATGAGGAAAATGAAAGTGGTGACGACGACTATCCACCAGAGTTAAACCCCTTTTCCTTGAAGTCCACAGCACCAGGGACAAACGATGCTGGTGAGGTTAAATCCGTATCTAAAACTGAACCTGTAGAGCTCAAATCGAGTAATATTAGCCCAGATAACTACTCCGAAGAGCTAAATCCATTCGCGGATAAACCCATTATGGACAATACTGAGGCTCAAAGTATTGATCTTGTCACTTGTGGTGACGACACTATCAACGGAACGCCAAGGAAGCAGAAGGAATCAAATAAGGATGAAATTGGAACCTTGGACATTGACATTCCAGGAGAGAGAAAAAAACAGATCATTATCCAGAACATTTAAATCCATTTGCTAATGACGATGAAACAAATGATTCAACTCAGATAAAAGAAATTCAAAGCTCTGAAAATGTTGTATCTCCTAAAACAGGGAAGGACTTACAGGTAAATGTATTTAAAAAGAAATCATCCAAGTCGTCAGTTGACACAGACGTCCAAAAGTCTACATTTGCCCAGAGGTGGTCCAAACTGAAAGTTAAAAGGAACTCCCTATCAAAGAAAACGACAGGGGGCAATAAAGAAGACAACAAGAGTAGGAACACTATGACTAAAACAGACAAGCCCGATCGTGTGTCGGTTTCGACAGCTGACAAAGACACTGATCTAGATTCGCTGACAATCGATGCAGTTGACGTACCGGATGTAACCGACAGAGACAACAAAACCTGGCGGCATAGACTACATACAAAAAAGAAGAAAAGTTCTTGTAAGAAAGAAAAGAAGACAGACACGCACCAATCAGAATCTGATAATGAATCATCAAAATCTAAAACAACAAAGAAGCGTCGACGATTCAAATTGAGAAGAAACCGGAAGAACTTAAACATGGCAAAGACGGAAGTCTTAGCTGAGCAAGCATCAGAAATTGTGGAAGACGATAAAGTGGAGTTCAAGTCTAAATATCTGCAGGATCTCAGCCCATTGACTGGTAATTATAGTAATACATGGTATAACTAAAGAGTTAATGGATAACAACTTTTGGTTTATTATTGGTGCGTCTAGATTTCAATTGCTGCTTAAATGTCGGGGTTTCATGAATTTTACCACAGTTTTACTATCGGTACCACAAAAAGTGTTATATTATACATGTATAAGACATTGGCAGTTTGCTGTGACGTTAAGAAGAACTGTAATAGACATCACTAAAATGTTTAATGATCATTTTCTTTTAATGTCCTAAAACTTTTGTATTCTTGTTTAAAATAAAATCTTTTATTTCCAGCGGCGCATCATAAGGCCTCCAAAAAAGAACGGCGTGTTCCAAACTCGAAACTAGATAGTATTTCTGATATAAAAATCAAAGAGAGACGCTGGTGGAAGTTTGGGAAGAGGCAAAAACATCGTGACACGGAAGTTAAGTTATCTAAAAAAAATGAGCTCACCAATGACAAATTGGTAGACGTAAAGGACGCCGAAGATCAGACCGACTTACCTAAGAAAAAGCTAACCATTTTGAAGAGGTTTAAGAAAGCGTTAAAGCCACGGAGTAAAACTCAGTCCACATCCAGCTCCGAATCTAACCAATTCGTTTGTGACTTCGCATCAGGTAACATATCTGACCGTTTTTCTCTACAAGAGTCTATTGTTAAGCAATATTATCGGGATAACTAATGAGAAGTAAAACGTATAGAAAATAATTTCACATGTAAGGTTTACTTTGGCCAAATATGCAGCTATATGTTGCTACTCCTCTCTAAAATCCGAGGCCATATACAGCTATTTGCTTTTAGATGCTACTTTTTGAGAAAAAACAAAGTCCATTTCCATTTAACTCTGAATACAAGACATACACAACACGCACGTTAAAATCAGAATTTTACAACCTTTCAGATATCTGACGCGTTGTATTGTAATTTTCTTTTATTAAGTAAATATTGTGCTGAGATGTCTTAAGAAAATATATACAGGTCTATTTGAGTTAAGAAAATCGCGTTGTCTAAACTCAAACTCGGTAGGCCTAAATTACACGCATTCCATTCTTCCTTTTCGAATATTTGCAGATAAAGACCAAAAATCGTCTATCGAACGGACAGGTGCAGCAAACATTACACCAGACAAAAAGCGCGGGAAATCGGACTCAAAAACCAAGCCTGGGTTGAAGGAATGTGAGAATCATAAACTGAGAACACCAATAACCAAACTGAGGAATGGATGGAAGAAGTTCAATCAGTGGCTGGATGAATAAATCGAGTTCATCAAAACGTTCATATGAAGAGTTTTCAGAAACGTTTTAATTGTTTTAGTTTCTTTGTAAACATTTGTTTGGAAATAATTGAAAGAGGGAGGTGGGATGGTCAATGCCATGTGTGTGTATTGAGAATTGGGGGGGGGGGGGGGGGATGGTGTAAATTTTTTATAAATTGTTTTACTAAGTTGTTGATTTATATAATTTTTATTGCCATGCCAATATCTTCGCGATTTTCTATCACATTTAATATAATTTGAAACTAAATATCATTTGTTATTAATGGTAAGAGATTATGACTTACACACGAGGTAGCCGTTTGTGCCAATAAAACTGAAACCGTCAGCCACCATTGGCAATCCATTCACATTTTATAGCTGACTGCAAGTCTGGTATTTTTCAGTTAGCAGCAGGTGTCATGGGAGGTAACACTTCAATCGATGGCTATTAAAAGGGGAATCCACTATCATTAGATGTATTATATGTTCTATCTACCCCAAACATCGATTTCTTCTTTGTCGGTCTTGCATGTTGGTTACTGTTATTGGCACTTGTCATCCAAATAGCAATGATCTGCGCCACCTTGCGGTTCTCTCTGGGTTTAGAGTTTTTGTTGTGTTCCTTACTGTAGAATATTCAGTTCTACAAATTATCACTTTTGAACACATGACCGATTAAAGCAGTTTCTCTTTTCTCTATACAATAAAAACAAATAATTTTTCATTTATCACTACTCTGTCTGGTTGTCATTATTCTCTAAAACTGTTTTCTGCAATGAACAGAATCAAAATGTTAAATGTTAATGTTATATAATAAATTGGTTTTACTTTCGACAAATCTTCTTGTCCGCTGGTATACCATGTATAAAAATAGGGATCTAAAATCCTCAGGTAGAAAAAGAGTTATTGGTGTTTAACACTGTGCTTAATGGTTACGGTATTTCACTAACACGACAATGTTCAACTCCCATAGTAAATAAAGTCATACTGACAACGATTCGATATGAACTGCTTTGCTTTGTTGGGAAAATTTAGATCTATGTGCCAAGTAAAGTCAACGTGAAAATACACATTTCAAGTATTAAAAGATATGGAAAGAAATTATGCAAAATGTCAATTAACTAAGCCTCGCGAGATTCTCGTTACTGTAAACTAATGACGATGTGCTTTAATTTACAGGGGCCGGTTGCTCGAAGCGCTATTAAATTTAATCCGCTATTAGATGACGTCACGCTATGTTGAAGGTCTATCTCTAACTCCTGTTAGCAATTTAATCTGGTGTTAGCGGCTAATCGTCTTTCGAGCAACTGGCCCCAGGACCACAGTAAGACGGCTTCTAAGCCGGGACAGCATTAGGGGCTGGTTCCACAAAGCAGTTATAAAAAGAGTTAAAATTGGCTGATATTACATAATTTTTAAATTAAAACAATCTAGGTCACTTGGTAATTAATAAATGAATA
>JAQQZZ010097608.1:1429-16837 GCA_030265115.1 Mopalia vespertina | reverse complement strand
TAACATTATACACATGGCTTGATGGAAATGTAACATTATACCCATGGCTTGATGGAAATGTAACATTATACACATGGTTTGATGGAAATGTAACATTATACCCATGTCTTGATGGAAATGTAACATTATACCCATGGTTTGATGGAAATGTAACATTATACCCATGGTTTGATGGAAATGTAACATTATACCCATGGCTTGATGGAAATGTAACATTATACCCATGGCTTGATGGAAATGTAGCATTATACCCATGGCTTTTTTGAAAATGGTACATTATACACATGGCTTGTTGGGAAAGTAACATTACAGCCACATCATGCCAGGCCATCGGGTATTAAATTCCGCCAATATTTGGGGCGACGTTTTCCACAGATCAGCAAATAAAGAAGGTGTGAACAAGATGGTTTATGGTGGCCTTGAATGATTACATTCACGTCAGCAGACAGCTAAATTAAATTGCTAACTCCAATTTGTTAACCCAACTAAATGTCGTTAAAACCTGTTTAGTTTGTCTGATCTCTATTCTGTTTCTAAATTTAAGATCCACTTAATCATGCTTAAGGTCAAAACAACCTTTCAGACCGAGTAAAAGATAACATGAACTAGAAGGGTGATGCCATCTCTAACAACTTGCTTCAATGTCTGTCTTAGAAATCTCTGCGACATTGACCTGTGATGAAGATTGGGTTTTTTGCAGAGAACATACACGATTACACTGCTAAATCTGCCTGATATGTTAAATAATAAAATCCCCATCAACCCCTGTGATATAATCTTCGCCTATACCAGTGTTATCGACACAGCAATACACTGGTCAGTTTTTTTGTTCAAGGAAGCTCTCTCCATACACATATTAAAGCCCAGGTTAAACCAACGGCCCAAAGCCAGCAGAGATTTTAACTTGTTCAGATAACGTCCAATAAGGTTTGTCTAGGAACCTATTGAAATTGTTACGTTTGTGTTAATACCAGAGTGTTTAAACTTGTGACAACAGTGTGAACTTTTGTTCATATGTATTTTTGGGGATAATTTTGCAACTGAAATTGTTACGTTTGTGTTAATACCAGAGTGTTTAAACTTGTGACAACAGTGTGAACTTTTGTTCTTATGTATTTTTGGGGATAATTTTGCAATGTATATATATATATATGTATGTTTGGTTCATTTATTGCCTGGCTTCATTCATAATTCGCCCGCGGCCGTGGCTTAGGGGTAACGTGTGCGTTGACTATACCTACTACGATTTATCGTTCACCGGATTGAGTCCGTCTGTCGACCATCATGTATATGGGTGAGTCACACGATGTGGCTCCGGTAATCGCGGGGTGGTTTTTACGAGGTTTCTTCCAGGTTTTCCACCGTAATTAGGCAAAGAAAAATGTTAAATGGACAATCCGTCGTCATATAAGTGAAATACCCTTGAGTACGACATTAAACCCCAAGCAAACAAACAAATTATTCATTTCCTATATAATCTTGTACATGTCATAACTATGTTCACTGCTGACGATGGCAAAATAAAGCCGAAATATTCAATCAAAATAAGTTTTTCATTCTTCGGGTTTCGCTTCTTTTGTAGAACCTGTTGGATCAATCAGATTTCCTTTGAACACCAGACAGTCTAGAGGAGCTTCTCAAACCGGCTATTATATTACAGTAAATAAAACAATGATTCCATGTGTACGAACACCGTTTATTGTCTGTCCAGACAATTCCAGAGTCATTAGTACCTGGCGAATCGGTTAACGCATAAAATACATTACCATATTCACTCATTCATAAAATATCACGACAATGAGAAGAAATGGGCTGACTAACTAGGGGGTAATTACTCTTTATTGAAACCCTAGCGTCAGCTGACTTTACCGATATGCTCCTTTAAATGTGTGTCTGTTGACTACACCGATATCCCCCCTTGAAATGTGCGTATTATGCCGTGTCTATCCTGTGTTTAAAGATAACCTAATATTCTAAAACGACAAAATCAATTATGTCTGGCCCATACATTTGAAGTTAAAGTTTCCACCATCTATTGACAATGGTATCTGGTAGTAGCATTTACGTGATGTCATATATTTGACATGATTCAAGCTCGTGTGTTATTAATAATCGACCTATTTCGGTTTTACCTATTTTATTATTTATATACCATATATCAGAATTTTCTTGACATATACAAATTATCTTATGACTAAAGTATGCCTACTGCGGGGCAATACAACTCAGTGTTAACCTGTATAACCTATTACCCATTTACCGCAACGCAATTTATTTTGAGTACTTCAACGGAAATGTTACATTATACCCATTGCCTTGTTCGAAATGTAACATTATACCCATGGCTTGATTGTTATTGAAAAACAAACACAGAGACTGTATCAGTTTATTACCATCTCTAGAAGAAGACAAGACATTAAGCTTTAACTGTAAATAATATAGAGACTCACTTTACGGTCCATATTGAATTGTATTTGCTTTGAACTGTTTGCAGGAACGCGACACCGAGGCTGCGCGTGTGTAGACAATGTATACCGTCCATAGAATAGAATAAAATAGGAATAGAATAGAATATAATTTATTTAACGTCGGTTTTAAAAGAATTACCATTAGCTCACGTAGGAGCTATTATTGCAGACAAAGATGATTTTTTGTTCCATCATTGTCCGTTTATGACTCAAAGACACTTCCTAACACACGCAATTGTCTCCTTGTGAGCTGTAATGGGAGTCGTGTGTTCGCTCATAACCGGTCAATGGTATGCTACAGGCCAAAGAGAAAGCAAACTGTATTTAAATAATGAATATATCAAACCGTAAACGCGAGAACATGTTAAAGAAACCATTGGCCCAAATGTGTATAGACAAACTAATATGTTACCAGTTGCCTTTTGGGTGTTTACATCTTAAAGCAATGTAAAAATGAACATATATGTATAGCTTTAGTATTTTGGAAACATGCAAGTTTTGTCATTGGGCTTCTCGTTTAACAATTGAATTAATAATGTAGAATATTGCAATATATTGGTCTAGTGCGTGCGTGGCCAAGCAGGCTGGCGTAAGTCGTGTCTCGTTGTAAATAATCACATACTGTACCAGTAGATTGTGATATGGAAGCAATGACTTCTAGCAAGCAAGGTGATCTGTGCTAAACCGTTTAATTCAGTGGGGAATAGTTGTATGTCTGATTTAACATGAACTGTGTGAACTTGTTCTTTAACAAAGAGTTATTTTTAAGGGATGAGTTCTCCGGTGGTACATTATGTCACAATAACAGCCATACCTGATTAACTATCGACGCAGAGTTCACAACTGCTTTAAAGTAAATGGGCGGTAAACAGCATAATCCATATGTACAAAATTACAGATCGTAAAAGTCGATGATACTTAAAAAAAAAAATAATAAACGTTTCGAAACCTTGTAAAACAGTTATGCAGTGAATATGAAAGCCCAGTTAGTAAAGACTGCTCCTTTTCATTCAGGTTTTCCTGATGATGTTTTTGAAAAGCTGAGAGAACACAAATGCGATGGTATTTGTGGTGTAATGGAACTGCCTCCTGAAGTTACCGTTTTGTTCTGTTCACAATGCTGTTAAGAGTTTTAGTATTGTCTCGATTAAAGAAACATTTGACTTATATCCAGGTAGCCAAACATGCAGACTCCCCATTCCGTGAGTTGTCTATCTTTGGTCCTCATTTTGTTTAGTGATGTTACTTTTTAAGTTATACATTTTCAATACATTGACACTGTGTTATTATGTCAACCATTAGACTGAAAAGGTAATGAATTTCACAAGGTTGATAAAAAGTATTTATTTCTTTATCTGATTGAAGTTTAAACGCTTGCGAAGGGAAGTCAACATCAGAGCACAGAAAAGGAAAACCATCGCAAAGTATTGCAGATTATGCCCCTATTTGTCCTGAACTATTGTGCGTACTTTGCTTCTTTGGGAGGTAAATTTGCAGCTGTAAAAGTTCCTTATTATGGGATCGCTAAGAAATTGTAGATTTTGTCACGAATACACAAATAAATGACCCGTTAGATGGAATGAATTTTCATAACTCGTACGGCTCTCTCTGTAATAGCAGCGTGTTTGGATTGTAGCAGTGATGTATTGTGTTTGCGGTAATGTGTTTACAGGAGGAAGATTAACTTTCCAACAATTACAAGCAAAACATTGCACATGTTGTGACTCATCCTGGTGTCAATTACTATTGAAATACACCGCCGACATGTAAGTGGAATACACCTGAGTACGACGTTAAGCACAACAATAGTTCAAGCCTCGCCTCCCCCCACATCTTTTCCCCTTAAACTCACACAAAATGGAAATCGGATCTTAGTGATTTAAACAAATATCGATGATAACAAAGGGTTAAAGGTTAAATACGTACATGTATAATTATGCTGTATATGTAGTCTTTACTTCTATCTGTTTTTCATGAATGGAAATAGACGAAGAACTTTAAACAAAACTGAAACCAAATCTAGGCAAGATTCTTTCTCAACAGCAGAATTAGCATTATCTTTATTTCAATGTCTATCTTCACTGATCAGTATAATAAAATCTGTAATGCACTACAATGAAGCGTTTCCGGAGATTTTCGATAGTTTCTCTTTACATTTTGTAACAAAACTATTTAATTTTTTT
Organism: Mopalia vespertina; assembly: GCA_030265115.1. Classification (NCBI taxonomy): domain Eukaryota; kingdom Metazoa; phylum Mollusca; class Polyplacophora; order Chitonida; family Mopaliidae; genus Mopalia; species Mopalia vespertina. The sequence goes on along the minus strand of JAQQZZ010097608.1, from coordinate 12,186 downwards.
AAAATGAATAACTTAGTGCTAATCCCATTCTCTGAAAGTTTTACTTGTGTTGTTGTGTAAATAAGCCTCTTTAGGCTGGAAAACGTCACATGTTCTATCCTCATCATCATTATTGTATGAACATTACTCAATATCTACATATCTTCTCACTTGTCCTACTTTGTGAACCAGATATAAATTGTAAAAGTAAATTGTTTTGAACTAGTCGGTCAATCCTGCTCCGATCAGGTTACAGCTCCGATTTGTTTGTTTGTGTGATTGGGGTTTAACGTCGTACTCAAGGGTATTTTACTTATATGGCGACGTGCCAGTCAAATGGGTGACGAAAATCACCCTCAGCACCACTGGCGACAAAAAAAGACAAGACGGGACGGGACAAATACAGGACGCCATACAGACACCATGAACAGACCGGCTGCTTGTTCTCCTTTAGCTCGGAGAGCACCAGGGCAACATGAAGCTCCCTCCAACCACCCACGGTTACAGCTCCGAAGCCATACACTAGCTACAACAGGGCAAGACTTTTAAAAGGCCATTCCGAAGTCATTGTGGCTGTGGCAGACTGCTAGCATATTCTAAACTTTACTTTTTGCTATATGTAATTCTTCTGTAAACATCAGTAAAAGGCTTTTTGACAGAAACTTTTGATATCATCATGACTGGGAGAGGCACTGGAGTAGGAGTTAAGCCAGGTCTCTGTAGATCTGCAAGCGGGACGTGATGGGAGTCCGATCGACGCAAATGTGTTTTGCATTAAATCTACTATTAAATGTAAATTGAAAAAGACATTTACTGCCCTGTGATGGTTGTATGGTCCCTTGTGCGTTTTTAACATGTTGTTTCTGCTCACATTCGGTTAAAAGATCTGTCTTCATGTCAAATGACGCACATCAGTCAGCTATAACACTACTCTGTCTTGGGTTACAAGACGATAAGGCGTGATATCAGGGTGCCAATGCTTAATTATAAGAGCAATAAGATGAACCATTGTGAACCTTTACCCAAACCTTGTAATCAACCGAACAAATCATTGTATGGCCGTACCACATAGATTCTGCTTCAAAGATGTTTAACCTAGTACTCAAGATCAATTCCCAAACATGACAGCAATCTGCTCACATAAACATGACCGTGGATGAACCTATTGTCTTTCGCAAGGGCACTAAATACATTTGAATAGCAATTTAGATGCCTGTCTACAACGTGTATTCACTGTTCATACAACCAATGAAGGAATCCATACAGAGATCGACATGCACTAGATTGATACTTTGTTTTATACAGATGCAAAATGTCAAGCAGAATAAACCGGTTAGAAAAAAGTTTGTCCACTTCAACAAATAGAGATTACAAACGGGCGAAGTCATGGATAAAAATGTGGCTGTAACGGGCTGGAGTGGAGATTTACAAAAGAACGTTTGTGTGAATGTAATTTAAACTTAACCTAATCGATAAACGTGTGTATGTAAACATTACTTGAAGACCTTAAAGCACTTCCAGCGGAAAAGTTCATTACAATCTCAAACGCTCCCTCTGGAAGCTTCTTTACAATCTCCGACTGCAATTCACTTCGGATTAGTTTCTTAAAAAATATGCAATAGGGGAAAGTGATGTTTTGCTAAACAGCGTATGCTTAAAAGGAAGCAGGAACTTAATCAAACGGGACTTTAATAGAGACATTTGTTCCAATTGGTAAATAAGACTTCCTCCTTTTGGTTCTCTTGTGGCCTTTTAACCGATTGGGTTTGCTCTAACTCTCTCATTTAGGCATTTTTTCCATTCCTATTGCGTGCCATCAATTGGTTAGAACGATTGGCAGAGATTCACGTACTCGAATAAGTGCCATAGTAATGTTAGTTGATTGCGATCAGCGCATTCTTCGTTAGTGGGTGAATGAGGGATTTTAGCCAAGTGGGTTGAACAATTGTGTTTTATCGGCACCTTGTCACCATACTATTTACATCAAACTATTTCTGACACTTTCCAGTTTCCTAACTGCTCTTAACCTAATGACATGCTGTTAGTTTATTTCTACGCAGTGCTCTTCTCGTTATTACTTCCCAAACTTGTGATTGATTGATGGTCTTCAATATGGATAGAAAGTAAAAGACTTGCAAGTCAATAGTCACATGATTTGCATATTTCTAAAACAAAAACCCACACTGATACAGGGATGTCTATGACTAAAACCAGACGACAGAACATATTGTAAACAGACTTACAACAGAAAGACATGACAAAATTATTTGTTTGGAATATCTTACATACTTTTCTTTGAAACAGTTGACAGCTGAACATATGGAAAGTATTTATATATAAAAAATGGTATAACATGAAAAGGGTTTCATGGGTTTATAACTTCTGAGTTTATTGACGAGCTTGTTGAGTTACCATTCCGGATGCTAAATGTTTCTTTAATAAAGCCAGCAGGTGTGTATCCATTAAAACCTTCTTTTCTTATTTCCCCTGCCTCGCCCACCTCCGCGTTTTCGAGGGCGGAACAATGGCAAACACCCTCGGTTAAAATCCAACAGAACACATAATGCTGGTGGCTCACGAAAAAGAAAAACTAGACATTGATGTTTATGAAAAAATTGTAAATAACTATGTCTGACATAGTTTTAAAAACGATATTTACAATTTTTAGATACAAAAAAAAAAAAAAAAGTTCAAAAGAAAGATAACACTCATGTACGTCTATTTCGGTTGCTTTGTTTCTATTTTTGATGTTTACTGCCAAGGGTGCAGTGTGTTTGAAATTTGTCTTTAAATAAAGAACCTTGGATAGAAGAATTTGACTATATGTTCACGCCACAGCGTAGCTGAAATACCGCTGAATGTGGCGTAAAACACCAATAAATCAATTCATAGAAGAATGGTATAGACATTAAAAGTAAAGTCCTGCTAAATCTCATCAAATGATTTTTCTCATTAGGATATACAGTCAAACTTGTGTAAGCGATCACCTCTGTCCAGCAGCCGACATGGATTAATCAGCCACTTAAAGATTAACCAAAACTGGATTTCCTTCTTTATTTGGCTTGTATTAAGCACCCACCTGTAAACATCCAAATATTGACTCTCCCCTGGGTGGCTACTTAAGACAGTTGTGGCTGTACTTGGAGCTATACTTACTAGTAATAACACTATTTCTAAGAGAGGATCCTTTGCTTTCTCTCTTTCATAACAACTGTTGGTGGAATTCATGTCCAGAATAACTGTGCGACTGTCAGCTCGTACTTTGGATGGTATGTAGAGGAACCCCTGGCCAAGTTGCCTGGGGAGTTCAGGAGGGATGCTGAGGTGAACATTATGCTGGAGCTGCACGGGGCTCCACGGGCAGCTGAAAACAACCAGACACAGCCACCACCAAGCTAAGGTCAGCAGGACCCCTTCCAGTTCCAGCAGACTCCGTGACAGCCTGGCCTCTACCAGTGGCCACCTCGCAATGTGGGACCTCAACACGGCATCTAGGGTAGTAAAGAACAAAGCTACGTACAGCGACAGTTCCCCAGGCTCCCATGACCAGCCTATTGCCACCAACCAATACGCCACAATCAGGACCACAATGCAGGGATCAGGCCCCCACTACATGCCTCCTTGTTCAACCTATTGGGACACAATCCACCAGCTGCCGGCAGTTTCAACTTCTCGCAACTCAACACCCCAGATCTACATGCTGAGGCCGATGACAAAGACCTGTACCTGACACTGGCAGACCCCCGGACGACAAGTATAGACTCCTTGTGGCAGAAGTCCTCCTCATCAGAGACCGAGACTTCGTAACGGCCCTGTTTAGGGGGACCTACTTCCTCTCAAAAGAGCATTATGTCCTGACAACAAAAAATAAAACTTATGGAAAACAAGAAGTGTTTGTGAAATTTTTAACATCTGTTGATCGTCCGGGATAACAGCCCTGTATCTGATGATTAGAAGACATTAATTGTAATGCCGCAAATTGAGTTTTGTCGCCGAGGCGGAACGCAGCAGAGACGAGACGATAAAACAAATATTAGCGGCATTAAAATAACGATTATTGTCCGCAAATCATCAAACATAGGGCTGTTATCCCCATTCTAATTCAATCGAACGCCAGAACACGTAAAATAAATAAAATTAAAAAAATTAAATTTGGCAGAGATAGTTTTGTTGTGACCTAGAAATCTGGCAAGGTGAACATGCCGAATTACGGACGCTAAACATAGTTGCAGAAGAAATATACCCTAGCCGAAATATTCAATCAAAATAAGTTTTTCATTCTTCGGAGTTTCACTACTTTTGACACTGCTGTGTCAATCAGATTTCTTTGGAAAACCAGACTCTCTAGAGAAGCTTACATTAAATAAAACAGTGACTATGTGTAGGAACACGGTTTAGCGTCAGTCCAGACAATTCCAGAGTCATTAGCACCTGGAGGATCGGTTAACGCATAAATGACATTACCATATACATACATGTCATTCTCACTTGTCCTACTTTGTGGACCAGACATAAATTGTACGAGTGAATTCTTTTCAAGTGGTCGGTTGACACTGCTCCGAATAGGATACGGCTCCAAAGCCACACACTATCAAAAACAGGACAAGACATTTAAAATGCCATTCCGAAGTCATTGTTATGCAAACAACTGGAGTGGCAGACTGCTAGCATATTCTACACTTTACTTTTTGCTATATGTAATTCATCTGTAAACATCAGTAAATGCCTTTTTGACGGACACATATGAGACCATCATGATTGGGAGAGGCACTGGAGTAGGAGTTAAGCCAGGTCTCAGTAGATTTGTACGCGGAACGTGATGGGAGTCTGATCGACGCAAATATGTTTTGCATTAAATCTACTATCAAATACAAATGTAAAAAATCATTTACTGCCCTGTGATGGTTGTATGGTCCCTTGTCTGTTTTAATATGTTGTTTCTGCTCTCAATCGTTTAAAAGGTCTGTCTTCATGTCAAATGACGCACATCAATCAGTGAGAACTCTACACTATCACGGGTTCGAAGCCGCCAAGGCGTGATGTCATGTTACCAATGCTTAATTATAAAAAATACGATGAAAACTTGTCAAACTTTTATAATACCCAAACCTTATAATCAAGCGAACAAATCACTGAGTCATTGTATAGCCATACCACAGAGGCTCTGCTTCAATCATGTTTATTTGAGTATTCAAGACCAACGAGTATTCAAAACACGAGTATTCAAAACACGACAGCAACCTCACATAAACATGACCGTGGATGAACCTATTGTCTTTCGCAAGGGCACTGATTACATTTGAACAGCAATTTAGATGCCTGTCTACAACATGTGTTCATTGTCCATATAATCAATGAAGGAATTTATGCAGCGATCGATATGCACAAGATTGATATTTATTTTTATACAGATGCAGAATGTCAGGAAGAAGAAGTAGGTTACAAAAAGCTTTCTCACGTCAACAAATCGAGATCACGAAGTACGAAGCCGAGAAGGCCAACAGAAGGGCGTTTTAGTTGTATAAAAAGCGGAGTCGCGTCTGTAATGGGCTTGAGCGGAGATTTGACAAATTACGTGTGTGTGAATGTAATTTAAATTTAACACAATCGAAAGGCAATGTGTATGTAAACATTTCTTGATGCTTTAAAACCCTCACACCAGAAAAGTTCTTTACAATAGCAAAGTGCTCCCTTGAGGCTGTTACTCACTTCAGATTAGTTTCGTAAAAACCGCAAATGGCGAAAGTGATGTTTTGTTTAACAGTCTTTTCGAAAAACAAAGCAGAAATTTAATCAAACGAAAATTTAATTGAGGCATCGGTTCTAATTCATGAATTTGATGTCCTGACTTTTGGTTCCCGTGTGGCCTTTTAACTGGCTGGGTTTGCTCTAACTCTTTCACAAGACATTTTTTCACGTCCCATTGCGTTAGATCAATTGGTAAGAACGATTGCCAGAGGGACACGCAATCGAATAAGTGCCATAGCTATCTTGGTTGACAGCGAGCAGCGCATTCTTCGCTAACGGGAGAGTTATTTTGACAAGAATGGATACTAGCCCAAGTGCGTTGAATATTGTGTTTTATCGGCACCTTGTCCCATAATATTTACATTTGCGCGGTAAGTATGCGCAAGAAACTGGATTAAAACAAAACCCATGGAAATAAGTCTGAATGCATTACAAATGGTCAGCCTTTTTTCTGAGATATGTAGGTAACAATTCAGTTGACACTGCTGCGATCAGGCTACATCTCCGAAAGCACAAACTTAAAAAAGCGCGGAAAGGCATTCAAAAGGCCATTCCAGTCATTAAAATGTAAACAATTGAAGTCGCAGACTGCCACCATATTTTACACTTTAATTTTTGCTATATGTAATTCATCTGTAAACATCAGTAAAGGTTTTTTCACAGAATCATTTGAGGCCAGCATGATTGGGAGAGGCACTGGAGTAGGAGTTAAGCCAGGTCTTAGTATATATGAAAGTGGAACGTGATGGGCGGCTGATAGACGCAAATGTGCTTTGGGTCAAATCTAATATTAATTGTAAATTGAGGAAAAAAAAAACATTTACTGTCTTGTGTTATTTGTGTGCTCCCATGTGTTTTAACATGATGTTTCTGCTCTTAATCGTTTTAAAGGTATGTCTTCTTGCCAAATTATGCACATCAATCAACGATAACTCCACTGTCAAAGCCTTAGAACAGACGATAAGGTGTGATACTACGTACGCTGGCAATAATAATAATAACCTAAATTGTCAAACTTTACCCAAAGCGTATAATCAACCGAACAAATCACCGCGTCATTTTATAGCCACATCACATAGACTCTACTTCAATGGTGTTTAACTTAGGACTTAAGAGCAATTCCCAAACATTACGTCAATCTGCTCACATAAACGTAAAAAATACGATCTTTGATGATGGTGAGTCTGGGGACCTAGTGCCTTTTGCCAAAGGATTTAATACCTTTAAAAAAACAATTTAGATACCAGTCTCCAACTCCATATAATCAATGTAAGAATCTATACAGCGATCGCCATGCCTCAAGATTGACACTTTTTTTTATACAGATGCAAAATGTTAAGCAGAAGAAGCCGGTTAGAAAAAAGTTTGTCTACGTCAACAAATATAGATTGCAAAGGGCGAAGTTATGTATAAAACCGGAGTCGTGGCTGTAATGGGCTGGTGTTATGATTTACAAAAGAACTTTTGTACTAATATAATTGGATCTTAACAAAATAGATAGAAATGTGTTTGTAAACATTAATTTAAGACATATAGCACTTCCGGTGGAAAAGTTATTTATAATCTTAAAATCTTACCAACTAAAATAATTCTTTAAAATGTCTGACTGCAACTCACTTCAGATTAGTTCTGTAAAAACCGCAAAACAGGGAAACTCATGTTTGGCGGAACAGCGCTTGCTTAAAACGAAACAGGAATTTAATTTATCTTTAATTTAATAGAGGTAGCCTGTCTGTTCCAATTGATAAATAAGACGTCCTTCCTTTTCGTTCCCTTGTGGTCTTTTAACGGATTGGGTTTGCTCTAACTCTCTCTCAGTGCACTTTTTCCTTTCCTATTGCGTGGCATCAATTGGTAAGAACGATTGCCAGAGAGACACGTAATCAAAAAAGTGCCATAGCTATGTTGTCTGATTGCGATCAGCGCATTCTTCGCTAGTGGGCTAGTTATTTGGACAAGAAGGGATGCTAGCACAAGTGTGTAGAACCAATGTGTTTTATCGGCACCTTGTCACCATAATATCTACATCAAACTATTTCTGGCATTTTCTAGTTTCCTATCTGCTATTAGCCTATTTACATGCTGTTAGTTTGTGTCTATGTTGTATTGTGCGCTTGTAGTTATTACTACCCAAACTTCCCAAAAGAAGAAATAAACTTGCAAGTCGATAGGCACATATATTGTATATTTCTAATATCAAATGATACTGATAGTAATCATATTAATAAAAACAATATTTCATTGACATCAAGAATGAATAAAACGTCCCGTGTCACGTCAGACACGTTGTAGGATCATTTTGGCGGTAAGTGTTTTCAAACGAGACGTAAGTCTGACAACGTCATCTGCCACCTATACTATACACAATGCATTGAGTGTCAGAATAGGACAGAGAGTACCGGGCTATCGTGGTCTGTTTTATGGTCGAGCTAACCTTTCATTGCATCCTGAACTCTTTCTTCACTGTGTGTAATTAGAACGCTTTAACACAATGGATACGCCCCTTGACAGCGTATAATTGAATAACAATGATAACTAAACGCACGACAACGGTTAACAGTATGTGCGATACAGATGTTAAAATGGTTTAATTATGAAATAATAAGTTAACAAACGAACACAACCATGATCAAATGTAATGCACACTGGTTTTCTTTCGGTGTGGTTAATATTTTATTCTAGTATATGGAAATATTCTTGATAACATGAACAGATACGTATAGATTTCGTTTTTGTGGAAAGATACGTAAGTTGACGTAACCCTACCTCTCGTTTATTGGGTTTCTCGTTTAACAGTATAGAATTAATAATTTAGAATCCTACAATAAATTAGTCTAGTGCGTGCGTGGTCTAGCAGACTGACGTAAGTCGCATCTCGTTGTAAATAAGCACATACTGTCGTGATCTGCGAGCAATATCTTCTAGCCATCAAGGTGATCCGTGCTAAGCCATTTAATCCATAGCGGATTAGTTGTATGTCTGATTGAACATGAACTGTGCGAATATTGTCTTTAATTAAAGGTACACTTTAAGGGATGTGATCAGCGCTGGAGATTCTCATTCACAACTGTTTTAAAATAAATCGCCGTAAAGCCGTATAATCCATATGAACAGAACTACATTTCATACAAATACATAATACTAAAAAATCTTTGGATAAAAACACCAAACAAACGTTTCTGTCATTTTGGAATCAATACGAATTTTAGATTGTGTTAAAATCTCACTAATAAATGACACGTAGCCCACTTCAAATAACAAAGGTCCACAGCTGTGGCTTAGTGAAAGCGTGTGCGCTTACTAATCCTACTCCAATTTACCGTTCACGGGATCGAGTCCTTCTGTCGAACTTCAGGTATATATGGGAGTTGCACGATGTGGCTCCGGCAATCGCGGGTGTGGTTTTGACAAGGTCTCCTCGCCTCTTTTCCACCGTAATGAGGCAAGGAACAGTGCGAAGTAGACAATCCGTCGTCATATAAGTGAAATACCATTGAGTTTGAGGTTAAACCCCAATCGAACAAACAAACAAGCAATCAAATAACAAGGCATGGATTTTCATAAAGAGGATGTCTCTCTAAGTTAGTACAGAGTGCTTGGAAAGAAGCAGTGCACTAGAGGAAGGTTAACTTTCCAACAAAGCAAACCATTTTGACATTTTATGGTTCGCCCTGGTGTCAATTACTATTGGAATACACATTAGTTCGACTTAAAACACAAAATGTGATAATAATTCATTTGTCGCCCCAAACCCCCGTCATCAACTTTCCAAGTTATCGATGACAAAGAGTTAAAGGTCATCAACACTATAAAATGATCCAGTCTTCACTATAAATTGTTCTGATGAAAGAAAACAGACTAAAAAACTCAATCATTTCGCTTTAAACAAAACTGAAAACAGAAACCAAGTCAAATCATGTTTTTTTCCTCAAATACCAAACTCTCTCACCTCTGATCAGAAGAATATAACAGATTAATAACTGCTTTAAATGCATTGCGTAATCTACATTTAAACGTCTGTGGAGTCGTGCTAAAATGGCCACAAAGGATTTCGGCAGTTTCTCTTTACATTTTGTCAACAAAACTCTATTGACGTATTTAAATGAATAACTTAGTGCTAGTGTGGTTTTGTCTGAAATAGTTACCTCAGGTCTGGTGTAAATTAGTCTCATCATCGTTATACGTACCCTACTCACTACATACATTCCATTCTCACTTGAACCATTTCTTGGACCAGCTGTCTAATGTACGATTGAATTGTTATTCAACAAGTCGGTCGACACTGATAAGGTCATATTACAGCTCCGAAGCCACAGACTAGGAAAAAGAGGACAAGACATTTAAAAGGCCATTCCGAAGTCATTGTAATGCAAGCAATTGGAGTGGCAGACTGCCAGCACTTTTACAATTTTCTTTTTTTAAAACATGTTATTCATCTGTAGGCATCAGTAAAAGGCTATTTCACAGACACATTAGAAAACAGCATGATTAGGAGAAGCACCGCAGTAGGAGTTAAACCAGGCTTCCGTAGATTTGCAAGCGAAACGTGATGGGAGTCTGATCGACGCAAATATGTTTTACATCAAATCTAGGATTAAATGTAAATTGAAAAAGACATTTACTGCCTTGTGATGGTTGTATGGTCAATTGTGTGTGTTTAACATGTTGTTTCTGCTCTCAATCGTTTAAAAGGTCTGTCTTCATGTCAAATGACGCACATCAATCAGCTATAACTCTATACTGTCATGGGTTACAAGACGATAAGGCGTGATATCACGGTGTCAATGCTTAATAATAAGAACAATAAGATGAAAAATTGTGAACCTTTACCAAAACCTCAACCGAACAAATAATTGATTAGCCGTGCCACATGACGCTTCAATGATGTTTTACCTAGTACTCAAGACCAATTCCCAAACACGACAGCAATCTGCTCACATGAACATGACCGTTGATGAACCTATTGTCTTTCGCAAGGGCACTGATTACATTTGAACAGCAATTTAGATGCCTGTCTACAACATGTGTTC
>JAQQZZ010097597.1:0-16838 GCA_030265115.1 Mopalia vespertina | reverse complement strand
ATTGGAAGATAAAGTGCCGAATCATGGTAGCGTTCTGCTATTTCTAAAGGTTAGGAAGCTTCATGTAGCATAGCTAGTCTACTCTTAGATCCTGGTATCCAGGATTTTGTATTTTGACGATACATGTACATTGTACATCAAAACATGCTACATTACTTATGCAGGTCTAGCTGGTCTCAGCTTGATTTGGTTTTTACCACAAGCTGTGTTTTTACTTATCAGCTGGGACATTTCATGAACACCAGCAAGTCGATCTGACCAAGCTAGATGAATACCATTTGATCAGCTTTGTGTCAGATCATTAATTATAGTTCCAAATGAAAGACAGTGAGCTCGGTTCATCAGATTGGGCAGTCTTTAATATCAAATCATAGCCCGAACATTGTGCTTATATGTTTGCTCCTTTTAATTGATAATTCGGACATTCCTCTTGCAAACATACACAAGGGTAATGGCAATATGATAAATAAGTCGACAGAGCTGGTTTCTCAGCTAATAAAGTCATAAACTGTTGTGGTCAAACAATTAAGACAAAGTTTAAAATTTTGACTTACTGAATAAACTGAATGCAGCTCCAATGCCAGACACACTTATAAACGCAATAATAAAATTGCCAAAATTTACCTGTACTGCCAAGATTAATTGGTGTTTTACGCCGTGCTTATTAGTATTTCACTTATATGACAGCAGTGTATTCCTACAATACTTGACACCAGCACAACCAAGATGTGAAGCGTTGCCATAATGTTGGAAAGTTAATTTTCCCCCAGTACTAAGTGAAGACAGCGTTGCTACTCTTCAAACAAATCCTTAGCCAGAGCGCCTTGCACTAAAAGAAATAGCCATCTTGATTCTCTACATGCTACTCAGATTTGGGGTGACTGCAAGTTGTGAATAAATGATTTTTAACATAAGAATTGTGCGGCACATTATTTTTGACAGATGTCAAAATCAAGTTACCTTTATTCGCCTTGGATCATTCCATGTTGTAGTTTTTGTCGCGTGATCCACAAAAAATGGCCAGCCTGTAATTGGATCGTACAAAATTTCCCATCCAGGTGGTAATGGTTCATTCGTCGCGTAATGCATTGTGTTGTTCGATGTTCCGAAATGATTTGGATACGTTGAATACCCGGCCATCTTTATATTAAGAAAGGTAACAAAATTTTTACGAGAACTTTCTGCTTTAAGACCAGCGCCCCCTTCCGGTGACGATACTATTTTGCAACGGTGTCACTGATTGGTTGATTCTTAATATGAGCCAATCAGGATCAGCATTACAAAAATCAAGAACGACAACTCGGTTCAAGTTTACTGGAATCTTCTCGCGATTTGTAGAATTCTCATTCTACAGATATGCGTTGACTCATCGGCAGCAGATATAATAGGGAATAATATGTTTTGATTTTTAAACAGCACAGGTGATATGAAGTGCAAATATTTGTTTACCTGCTCGCATTTTATGGCTCTGTCCTACTGAGGTCAAGTTAATGTTTATTGACGCTGTTACCGTTAGACACTTTTTTTTCCTTCACTTCTGAATTTGACAGATTTAATCGGACAGTTTGGCAAAACAGTAGATCTAACAACAACGACACATATCCACTTCGCCCATAACCATTCTGTATATATCTATATTTATTCAATATATATATATAATTCGTAGCCAAGAGATCTCTCACTTTTATCTTTATTTACCAGTACATTTATTTTATCTTAAAACAATTTTCATTTAAATTTGTTAATCACAAACTTGTTGAGCTTGGTTGGAAATTTTAAGTTAAATGAAAATAGGCCTAAACGAAGTAAATAAAACAGCGTTGTGATATTCGGTATCTATTTCATTCTGTTATTTCAGGGTTCACAAAGTTAGGATCAGTCGAAGTTGTTGTGTCAGATGTTACCTCACTTATCATTATAATAAGATTTATTGATTTTTCGACATTTGTTGGTATAGGAGATTTGCAATGAGAAGGCCCATAAAAAAAGCTAGCAACCCCACTTAAACGATATTCTTTACAGTAGTACACATAAAAACTGTTCAGCTCGTATATAAAAACAAATACCCAGTACAGCTAGTTCGTGTAAACATCCGCTTTAGTTGGAAACCATAAACATCTAAATCCAGGTCTCCTCAATACAGTTTTACTCTTAAAGCATTCTTCCCAGTACGTTATAATTACATATAATTAACTCGACAGCACTAAGTTTAAATTCCAGATTTTCTTAGCACCATTTACAACTAGTGAATAAATAGTGTTGTTGAACTTTCTGACTGCCAGACTTTATGCTTTGTAATGGAGCAACATCATTTTTTCCTTTGAACATAGAAAGAACTTCCCTTTTTATATTTGTGATTTTGCCAGGCTATTTACTACATTGTAGCTGTTGGATCAATCTAAATTGGGTAGTAAGCACAAATCAATCTAAATTGGGTGTTTTGGCAACTGCATCTGCTCAGCTTTTCACTCTAGTACTGATATTTCTGTAACCAAGTAGGCTCCTGTTTTGTATGGCTTGCTTGATTTATGTGTAACATCGTATCACTGGTATTTCACTAATGAGGACATTGCCAGTACCGATGGTGGCCGTTCGAAACCAGCTCCAATACACTGGAAAACATTCCTTTAATACCTTGCCAAAAATCATCCTATTCCTTGAAGTCAGAACTAGATCCAGGTATGGGTCATTTAGCTATACTGCATCGCAGCCTTGAACCCATTGTTTGTCCGTTCAAGTTTCATTGAAGGGAGTTCATCTGGGCAATACACAACTGACAAAGACGAAGTGTGGTGTTCATATGGGTTTGTTTGATTGGGGTTTAACATCATACTCAAGAGAATTTCACTTATATGATGACAGATTGTCCACTTCGCACTGCTCCATGCCTTATTACGGTGGAAAAACGAGAGGGAACCTCGTAAAACCCACCCACGGGATTGCCGGAGCCACATCGTGTGACTCACTCGTATACCTGATGGTTGTCCGACGGACTCGATCCTGTGAACAGTACATCGAAGTAGGATTAGTAAGCGCACATGCTACCACTAAGCCACGGCTGCGGGCCTGTTCATATGGGAAAGTTGCCAATGATTTGTGAGAGTCCAAATGACTTGCACGACTGTCAACACTAGTATCAATATTGTAAAAGTGAATAACGCTGAGTATTAAAGGAAACCAAAGCAAAAATTTATTATTTGCCCTGCTGTAAGGGACTTGACACTAGGCTGTTTCCCTGCGAGAGTCAGTCTTGGGTTTAAAGTGCCCTGGATGGAAAGTGGTTTTGTCAACATAGGGACATGTATTCAGCCCTTTTGGTTTGAAGTGTGCTAAGCTTCAATACAGGTCACTAGTCGGAAGGCCTGATGTATTGTTTTATTAACATTATTGACCATTTTCAAATTTACTTGCACTGAAGGCTATCACCCCCTAGAAAGTTAGTTTATTTCACTCAGGGTGCCAGCCCACATGGTGGGACAGCACCAATGTTCGACACCAATGATCACCAGGAAGTGCCCTCCCAATTCTCTGTGATCACAAACCAGGACTATTTTAATGAAGTGATATTCGCAAAAAAACAGCGTAAATTGTGTGGTTGTAGCCAGACAAATTACAGCCGTATAATTACACCGGGACTAGGCTATGTCATGTCAGTCAGCTTTAGATCAATGTAATCCCTTTACATCAAACAAACAAGTTTAATCAATCTTAAGTACCGGTAAATAAAATTGTTTGACCTTTATTACACATTTTCAAATTTTTATGCACCTGGATTATTTTGTAAAAGTCGAGGCCCCTCGTGAGTTCCTGGTACGATGGTAATAGCTCTGGTTTATCCTTAAGTTCCCAGTCTGCGTTGAAAAGCCAGATGGTACTTGATGTTTACAAAATGGTAGCTGTTGTAGGAAAAGAAGAGGGGCTTAATGGGACGATCTTCTTTTCCATCATGCCTCATGGAAGATGAGCACAACCATACAATGCAATTTAATTAAAATCAGATATCAAAAACGCTCCCCATGTTTTGTTTGTCACTATATTGAGATCTAACGCAATCACCCCACCCCACTTACAATGTCAATTGGTTTCTTAAATTGACCAATCACAGAGCTGCTTCTCAATTTTGGTTTGTAAAAGACGAAGATTTCCGCCGATGAACCGAAGTTTCCCAACTGCATATTTTTTACATGACCAATGGATACGTGCACGCAGAATCAACAAAGACCATTTGGATAATAAACTTGGAGTGGAATTGCATCTTCCCCCGTTTACATGTGACTTACAACATCAACACAGAAGAAAATCAGACAACTTATGCTTGTTTTGGATGAATTTATTGTTTACCATGGTCGCATGTTATCTGTGTTTTTATTGGACAACTGAAACCATTCGTGAACCCCAGTAAGCTTGACCTAATTCAATTGAGTTAGATATCAATATAGCGACGAACAAAACACGGGGAATGTTTTTGAGATCTGATTTTAATTAGATTGCCATACAATGTTAAGCGTTGACCACATTGAATGGTAAGTTAATAACAGGTGGCACTACTTCCTACGTCGAGACCTTGACTCTAAGATACACCCGAGAGATCTTGTTTTGCACTTTTTTTATTGACTGGTCTGTGGCATATGTCGCCCCAAATATTAATGCATGATGGCCTGGCACAGCATATGAGAGTTGTCCACTATAGAAGCTTTCGCGATAATACGATGGAGGTGGCACAGCTAGTTATATGAGTGACAGATTTACCTCCCTTGTTAGCTACTAGGCAACCCCATTGTTTAGGTCACCTTGTTTGACTCCCTCATATTATGGTGGTCTACTAGGTGACACGATCCTGGGACTTGGCGGACTGAACAATGCATCAAAAGAGGACCAGTAGTTCAATACGCCAACCACTATTTTGGGCCAATGGGAACTAGAACTCAGGCCAACTACCTACCACTGCACTTTGGCTGAAAGTTGCGGACAAATTCATTCATGGTGGCTTAAGTATGTCAACCCGCTCTATTGTTCATTTAACGATCAACATTAAAATAAAAAACAATTCACACTAGCATTAAGACATAAGTCCGGCTTTATCAGGAGAATACAATAATGGATATTGATAAATAAGCAGCAAAAAAGCTAAGCAACATCTGTGTGTTAGAAACGGCTAGAGAAAACATAGCTCGGTGGGTTACACATTTTTAATCTAAAAATTAAAACAGAAAATTTTCTTCTTGGCAGCCACTTTACGAACAGCAGTACAACAAAAGATCTTCACAGAAATTCCATTGAACGATATTTTTTGTTGTCCACCAATTTGTAAAAGTGGCCTAGAGATTTTTCAGTAATAGCACAAATTAATATTAATTAACACTACAAACTAATCTACAATATATTAAATATATAATACGTAAGCTTTTATTCGGTCAAATTCACCTATATCTTAAGATGTAGATTGACAAGGGTGATTAATGGTAGCAATTAAATATCTCTGTTAATACTGAACTTGTTTTGTGTCTTTTCAAACATCTATAATATGAGTTTTAAACGACATTAAGAAGAGGGGTAACATAATTATAGTATTTTTGGAACACAACGTTTCGATACATAAGCCTCTAGTATCATCATCAGCCAATTTACACCTGATGGCAATACAGGCATATGTACCGAAACATTGTGTTCTATCACAAAACAAGATGTCAGTGGTTATCCAGAAATTCTATAATTATCTTTAATATAATTCTAAAAATTAATAACACTGGCTAAAGATATGTTAATTAAATAAAACAATGGAATTATCTCATATTTTATGTAAACATCCAGAGATGAGTTTCTGAATAGAACTTAACCTCGAGTTGTTATGTTTGTTTGTTTGATTGAGGTTTAAGGTCTTACTAAAGGTTATTTCACTCACATGACGGGGTGCCAGCCCAATGGGTGAAGAAAACCACCCCAGACACCATTGGCAACAAACAAAAACATCACGGGACGAATACAGGACACTCACAGGACAATACAAAGACTTCACAAACATATCGGCTTCCTGTTTCTCTTTAGTTCTGAAAGCACCAGGGCAATAGGAAGCTCCCTCCAACCAACTGCAGACTTGTAATGAGTAACCTACAGACATCTGAACAAAAGGTACTTGACCATGTACAAGGAATAGAAAATATTTGACACATGTTGCAAGCAAGATATTCAGCATAAATGTCCATTGTAGGTTTTAAATAAACCAAAACACAAATGTATGTTTCTGAATAGATCTTAATATTGAGTTGTACATCTATAATATATTTTGTTTTTGTAGAGAAAATAAAATTTTGCCTCCTTCCTTGGAATTCGAACTCGGGGTTTCTGGCAAGCAGGGCTCTAACTGACTGATCTACTTAGGCTCACAGTAGAATGACTAGGAATTTGTATCCAGTAAAGACAGACATTTATAATATATGTGCGGACAAAAGATGAGCTTGCATTCTTTTTCACACTTTTTGTGTTGATTGGAGAGCGCACAACACTTTGAGCGTATTTCAAATCACTTAAATTGTTTTAAAGCAAAATTTTCCCAACAGATGATAGCCACACAAACACAACCATCAAATCTGAAGTATTTGCTAGGTTTTGTTTGTTTGATTTGTGTGGAAAGTCATACTTAAAGTTATTTCACTCATATGACAACGTACACATGTACCAGCTCAATAGGTGTAGGAACCACCCTTGACACCACTGACAATAAACAAAGATGAGACCGGACAGAAACAGCACATCATAAACATGAAGCTGGGACCACTTTCTGAAAATGTTGTATGACAATAAAATATCGCACACTATTTTTACGCCTATAGTTTAACATGAGGAAATTTCTTGTACGCTATTTTTTTGTAGTATGGCATTTTGTTAAAGTGGACCCAGCTTCATGTTGGCTCTGAGAGCACCAGGAAGCTTCATCCCAACCCTCCCCTGCACTGTTAGAAAATAAATGTTCCTCCAGTGCTAAGTAAAGTGAGAATGACAATCCTAGGAACACACTGACCCAGGGAAGGAAATCAGGGCCAGTGATTACTGATCAATCTGTAACAATGAGTTAATGAAATTTGAATGTAAACCAAGAATAAATGCAAAATTCACAGCTAATTCTTAAAATAAAATCTTATTTCAAACCCTATGACCCTAACCAAAGGTCATGTTTACTTCGTTTGTATTAAACAAGTTTGGTTTGATTATAGGTTTGATTATATATATATACCGTAAAACTTCCAGCAGTTTGGACACTCTAATTTTCGGACAGTCTCGTAGGGGTGAGAGAAAAAAAATTAATAGACCACTGTCTGTCTGAAATTTATATATATATATCAGAAACAAAGTCCGTTTGTATATTTTAGCACTAAACAAATAAATTAAAGAAAACAGTAAAATCTGACAATACTTTGTAATGTACCAAAATCTTTAAAAAAAGAATGGTTTATTGTTATAAACAACCTTTTTTTTAAAGCTAAGATATATATTTTTTTCTTCCATATAAATGTTCAACATCACTTTATATCTATTAGTATGTACATTCATTTATAGATCATTTGTAAAGCAACCAATCAAACTGGTCTGTAGTTAATTTCTTTTGAAGCATTTTAATTTTCTAAAGGAGGTGGAGCTAATCAAATTTGTTAATTTTCCAATTTTGACGATAAGCGCTGACTGTATGCTCATTCATGTCGAAATTTACTCAGAAACCATAATAAAGTCGAAGAGACAGCTATAATACTTCTGGAGACAATATCTGTTCAAAATTTAAAATCATAAATTTAAATAAATAAAATGTCGGTAAAGCTTAAGTCTTTAATAAGTTTAGTGTGAATAATAATGTTTGGCATATGGATTTTTTGCTGAAAATTTTTCACTAGAAATTGAAAGCGGATCCATATATTTTAATCACAAATTACAATAATTTATCAAATGCAAACAAAGTAAATAATTATATATAACAAAGACAATAAAACGTAAAAAAAAAGTCTTGAAGTAAGATGACTTAACACAACCATACAAATATTAAGACAAAATGTAAAAGTATGTTGACAGATAACGTCACAATAAAAATATAAAAGTGAATAAATATATACATTAGTTCCAGTGATAATTTAATATAGTACACAAGTATTGCAAATGGAAGAATAAAAGACTAATTTTGACTGCATATGTCTGCTTTATTTTTGTCATCAAGCTGATGATGGCAAAATAAAGCCGAAATATTCACTTAAAATGAATCTTTCATTCTTCGGAGTTGCATTTCTTGCAAAAATATTGTTTAATTGTGTCTTTGTACTGTGCTTTCAATTATTCTTATAACGGAGCAAAAGGTTCCAGGAGACCTCTTTCAGCCAGGGGTTACCTAGCTCAGTATTAACTACGCTAGACTCATGAGAGCAGGGAGGCTGTGTATTACCCATAGCTAAGGCTTACCCAGAAGTTGGGGTTTGCGTTGAAAAGGTTGATGGTTACTTTATAACTTTAAGATAACGGAGTGACTTCCCGATGAGAAAAACAGATTTTCACATGGGCGATATAGACAATATTGCAAATTAACAGATTAATGTCTTAAAGAAAACTTTTGACATCAGTTTTTCTTATAGCCTGGAATTTTATTTTTTGCAAAAGTAACAATTTTAAAGTTATATTTTTCTGAAAACTGACAACCTGAAATCTTAATGTATAGGCAGTGTGCTACCTTGCCATAAAGCGGCAACTTCATTTTGCCATGGAATGGTTCTCTGTTGTTGTAACATCATAACTCTTCTATTGAAAAACTATCTGACAAACCAATTGAAAAATATTTGACTTCCTCTAAATGATCAAATGTTTGTTTGTTTGTTTGAATGGGAGTCTAACACAGTACCAAAGGTTATGTCACTCATATGATGGTATGCAGGAGTAGTTTACCATGGTGGTGTCGTAAGGGGTATTTCACCTGTCAAAGTAAGGTGTCCATTTTCACACCTGTAGGGTATTCTCGGAATTGTTATATAATACATCAATGAATAATATCCTGAATTTATTTTTGTGTCTTTAAGAAAGTGAATATTAACTGTGTTTTCATTATTTTGGGATGACATTTTCTCAGTGAATAATATACTGTGAATAATATTCTGTGAATAATATCCTGTGAATAATATTCTGTGAATAATATCCTGCGGTGTCAAAAGGGGGAATTTTGCAACAGTAAATCGTTAGTATATGGACTGTGATATATAAGAACTAACTAGGCTATCAGTTATCTGTGAGTAGTCATTGCCAGTGTTGAGACAACTCAACCTATGTTTCTTGTTATACTATACTTGATGTCTGTGCATGTTTCTCTAGTCAGTTTAATAAAGTAGTAATTTAGAGTCAGTCATGTTTTTGTACCCAGTTTTTTCTTGAGCAAATATATTTCAGTGACCTTGCACCATAAATAAAAACAGTGTGTTTGTACTAGGTGTCTATATTTTTAAGTTTATGTACATAGACGTATATGTACTGACAGCAGACGTAACCAGATTTGAGTGCTAATCAGTGTAAAATACATGCTTAAAATCAAATAACCACTGAAATATCAAATATATAAATGATAACCAAATTCACCGGTAAAATGATTAATTATCATTCAATGAAGTTAAAATAAAAAACATAACAATAGAACACTCTTTATAATCAATCATTTTTAAAAAATGCAAAAAAGTTAAGAGCCGATAACTGAATAAAGACAAACCTTCATAACATGGATCAAAAACTCAAAACAACTACAGCAATATTGACTGAGTGAACTAAAAACAACAATTATAAAAAGATGGAATTCATGCTTAATATGTTGATGCAAATAGCAAAAACAATATGTCAAACTGTGAGATTCATAGTTTGGCAAACATAAAATAAGCTGATCAATGGATCTATTCAACTACCCTTATTTCAAATTCAATATTAATATTTTCAATATAAACTCATATAGACAGCATAAGTTCAGTCAGTTTTAATTATATTTACCATCTTCAGGCCTGGTTTTTTTTTTTAAATCTGAAAGCGAACGGTCACACTCTATTGGTAGCCTCTAAACTTAGAAAGAAAAATCAACGTCTTATGGAGCAGCCGGTTTAATTTATTATCTGTCTGATAACCCAAATAGTGTGGAGGGTATAGTATTAACAACAGCACAAAACATCAACAATCATTGCAAGATCACAGCTTTACAATTCACCCTCAACATTTAAATAAAAATATGAGCTTCAAAAAACCTATGTTAAACTAATTGGCTCCGTTAAGCAGCCAAATAAATAGTATATTGATAAAAACAAAGATCTAACTGGACCACCATATTTATCATACAAAACATTTCTTCCAATTTTTTTCGAGGTGCTTCAAGGAAATAAATACATTTTCTTGAGATGCTTTAAGAAAAAATATATCATGTTATCAAATAACTGTCACTGGAGAACTTTAAATTCTTCAAAACACATCAGTGTTTTAATTAACAATAACTCCATCACATCTACTGTGATACTTTCTGGAGAATGAAAAACATTTTGAACAAACTAGCCCTTACATGTAAGGTAGTTTCTTACCTGAAAATGACGTCATACAGAATGACAGATCAGAAGTAAAACACAAGCATTACTTTAAACAAACAAAAAACTTAAAGATTTTATTACTTTTGAGCTATACAGTTACTATAGTAACGTACAAGATGTATCTCTGGCAACTTTTTAACAATGGTATTAGACCATCTCGCACCTTTCTTGCTAAATGACATTCTATCACCGTTATCGTGGTTTTTCATGTAAATCTTGTATCAGTTGGTGATTTCAACTTACACGTCAGTTATGACATGCAGAACTTATCATAAAACTGTTCAGGGGCCTGTTTTAATCTTTAATCTGAATTACCATTGCAGAAGGGTTGTCATGACAACTCAGATTAATGTCACTTTGTTGCTTGAAAGGCCATTAGTCAATAATGGCAGATTAAATTGCTAATAGCAGATGAGAAATAGACGTTCAACCTGGCTTGGCGTCATCTAACAGCTGATTAAATTTAACACGGCTCTGAGCAACCGCCCCGGTAGACGTGAATTGATATCATTTTTTTTCAAGTCTGTTCAACATCCCTTACTGAGAACTTGTTATACTCAAAAAAATATATTATCTTTTAAAGCAACAATTGATAACAGCATAAAATCTGATTGGTTGGCTTTAGCCAATCAAACACACCGTTATAAAGACTACATGTGCTGTACACAACAACTCTTACTCATTCACTGTCTAACAGAATTTATAATTTATAATGTCCAGAAAATGGCTGTGCGACAATGGGGCCAGATGTGTTGACAATTGCTTCAAAAATTGCTCAGCAATTTAACTATTCTGTGCAAACCATGAATAAATACTACTTTACATATGTTAAACTACAAAAACAAAAACAACAACAACAGACTTGTTCTAGTTCGGACACATCTGTGGAAGATAACATTGTTCTCATACGGAAAGTTTTGATAATTTCCGCAATTGACTTGAGAGGCAAAGTGTGGGGTGTCTGATGACACAGTGAGCGACTGACTGCCCAGGGCCCTGTCATACATGTAGCATGGCAACATCAAAGTTAGTACTACATAAAACCACAATCCCTGGCCAGTTAAATAGCTTCTCAGTCTTACGTTTAACACATGCATTCTGATGCCTCAAAAACTTAACGACACAGACACATAATAAGTGGGCTTCTTTGAGAATACAATACAAATATCGCAGTCAAGACTTCAGCAAACTAAGGTAGTGGGATACCTTGACATTTAAAACAACCACATATAAACATCTGTGATTATATATTGTCTTCCTCCTCCACTTCATCAACACCTGCTTCAACGCCCTCAGCTTCATAGGTACTCTCGTGTTTCGCCAGGATTCGCAACAAGGAACGTAGCTTTAGCCACCACTGATGTAGGGGAATCCGATGTCTGGAAAAAGAATATGAAGCAATGTTACTTAATGATTTATTTATTAAATTTATTAATTTATTACAATGTATTTATTTACCTGATGTTAATGTATTTATTTAACTAATCCCGGTCATCCACATATTTACATGTATACAATGTAAGACAAATCCAAGATTTAAACCCAAGATGTTATTTTATTGTCAAGTATAGTTGAGGGTTTGATATAATTCAAATCTATGGCCCACTTTAATAGCTGCCTGTAGATGAAATCCTATGTTCAATTTCCACCAAGTTCAAAGAGAAAATATTAAATTTGGAAAGAAAGATTTTTAATTGAGATGAAAAAGTATTCAATATTAGAGGGAATTTATTCAATTTTTCACAAGATCAGTTGACGGACACATTAACCACGAAACAACTACTACATGCTTTTGTTTATTTTGATGTAAGGTTTCATTTCATATCTCATAAGCTTGAGAATCTTGAGTCAAATTTAGGTTAGATTCCTTACAGCCTTTCTACTCTTTTATTCTGTCTATATAGATACATAAAAGTCCCTGTGAAATAGATTCACACTCACTCAAAATCGGTTAATTCTGCTAGTGACTCAACAGGGGTAAATTCAAGATGTCTTCTCTGCATACCTAGTAAGGTAGCACTCCTTGGTTCATCAGAGAATACCGTTCCTATAGAAACAAAAAACTTTGTTTACACTTCAAAAGAGTACAATTTACAAACGTTTGGAAAGAACAAAGTTATATTTGTACAAAATTTATCAAAGTCAAAGTCAAAATCTTTATTTAATGTCAGTGATAATCACAAGAAACATTAGCCTATAGGCTACTTATGCCGACGGAATAAGCATAATCCCGATCCTGGGTCCGGCTGTTTTACCTCTGTTGATGTCGTACAACAATGGTTTAAAGCTTCATGTAAGTCAAAATATACTCTCTTTTTTTGTGACTCTATTCAGAGTTTTAAACAAATTAGCCCTGGTCACTTTTTCTTTGATCCAATAGCTTCATTTACAATTAAGCTACATTCAGTTAAAAATGAAACTTAAAAATGAAACCTCTTTCAAGACACTCACCATCCTCTTGGGTGAACTGTTCAAGTTGACCAATCAGATGCTCCACAGCTTTGGCGGCCATCTTTGTTCCGTAGTTCCTGTCAAATGGAGTGGGTTGTCCCCCTTGCTGCATGTGACCAAGGACGTTCTTTCGACATGTAAAAGTTCCCTTTCCTTCTTCACTGAATAGGTGGTAGATAAAATCAGTTGTGTAGTGCTGGTTGGCATTCTCATTTCTGCAAATAAAAAGCACCATTTTCCTGAATTCATGCCTTCACGTTGGGTTCTTTGATTGATTGGTGTTTACGGTCATACTCAAGGGTATTTCATTCAAATGGTGATGGATAGTCTCTTTCACACTCTTCTGTGCTTAAACAACTATGGAAAACCGAGATGTTTGTTTGTTTGATAGGGGTTTAACGTCATACTCAAGGGTATTTCACTTCTATGACGATGGATTGTCCACTTCACACCGAGAGGAAACCTCGTAAAAACCACCCCTATGATTATCCGAACCACATCTCACAAAGTTACATAACATCCACAAGTCTATTGGCGTTTTTTTTTACTGTACGTAGGAGTTTTCTATTCAAGCAAATGCAACCTTTCTAACAAACACAACAATTAACAGAACTGGGTGCTTTAAGATAATGTGTACAACTCCTTGGAATCAGGTGCCACATTCATTTGCTTATTTCTTTTTGTTTATTGGATTTTAACCCCTTACTCAAGGTTATTTCACTTATCTGACTGCCTGCCAGCCCAATGGATGAAGGACACCACACTTGACATCACTGGCAACAATGGCAAAACATTACAATCACCAGCCAAATACAAACATTGCTGTTGTTTGATTGTGATTAAATGCATACTTAAAGTTATCATAACTCATATCACGGTGCTAGTGAAGGAAACTACGCAAGGACCTCACTGGCACCAAAACACTGGCTTCATGTTGCCCCTTAATAGCTCTGAAAGCACCAGTGCAACAGGGAGCTCCCTTCCTACCCTCTGCCACAATGGAGGAAAATTAACTTTCCAACATTATGGAAACGCTTCACATGTTGGTTGTGCTAGTGTCAATTATTGTTGGAATACATCGTCGTCTTTTAAATGTGTAAAACATCAATTAATCAATGAATCAATCAATCCTACCCGCTGCCCAATACAAAGACATCACAAACAATTGACTTGATGTTAGCAAGATTAAGAATAGCCTCTAAACAATGAGTTATTTTTAAAGCTGTTGTGTGTACCCTTAGGTCTATGAAAACAGATTGTTCATTTTGTTTGTTTGATTGGGGTTTAACATCGTACTCAAGGGCATTTCACTTATATGATGACAGATTGTCCACTCCTCACTGCTCCTTGCCTAATTACCCTGGAAAACCGGGAAGAAACCTCGTAAAAACCACCCCCGCGATTGCAGGAGCCACATCGTGTGACTCATTCTTATACCTGATGGTGGACAGGCGGACTCGATCCTGTGAACGGTAAATGGAAGTAGGATTAGTAAGCGCACTCGCTACCACTAAGCCACAGCTGCTGGCCTATAAAAACAGAGTAATTTTAATTTCCAACACTGGAAATGCACATGTGATATGTGATATTTGATGGTGTATAATTGACACTTTGTCCCTGCAAATCGAAGTTAATGAATACTCAGAAAGTTTCCTCAAGTTTTATATGTATTACCTCAAGATGAGGCCACGCTGAACTCTCCCGTCAAAGATTTTAGCCTTAAGATGTAAAACGTCACCCTAGTCAAACATAAAAACATACATTAATAGACAGTATAGCTGGTTGTTTAATTGGCGTTTTAACTATCGCATTGAATACATTTAAGGTCTTGCTGGACCCCTTGGGCGATTTTCAGAACACCCGTTCTATTTAGTCTCTTATGCAGAAGAATATAACTCTGTACCATATATATGTATATATTTTGGAAAGCTTGAATACTCAGGATTACATATATGTGAATGTGGTGAAAATCCAATTATTATTTTAAAAAATATTGCAGAATGAGTAAATGTCAACAGAGAAAAATAGACTGCATTTTTCATGGTTTATTTTTCGAAGCGCAATAACGATAAGACTCAATAAATTAGTTGACTGAGTAGAATAATCCTTGAGCAAGTAAACTATGCCTCATTTTTTTTAAAATTTCGATTAGAACGATCCCAGTGGTTTTTGTTATCTATACCACCTTGGAAAGTCTTATAAAAATGTAAAATACAACTTTCAAAAAACATTTTAAAAAATCAAGGATGAACTTCTATAAATTGAGGCACCGTTTACTAGATCGCATTGTGCTCTTTACAATGGTACATATTTGAAGTTTCTAACATGAATAGTTTCCAGAAATACACCTTGGAAAATGTAGTCTGCTTAAAACTGAAGTGCCAGAAATAGACAATTAAAGTTTTGCGACTTGAATATAAATCATGGGAAAACTAAATTATAGGCTTCAATTTAACTGTTTGTACTTAGAATTTCTGATTATTTTTTCCGTCAACATATAGTTTGAATACCTAACTTTTAATCAAAGTGATAAAAAAAAAATTTGGTTCATTTTGAGGCCAAGGGGTCCAGCAAGACCTTAAGCAACTACTAGATGTAAAAATCGATTAAAAGACTAAAGTTTAAAAGTAAAGAAGGTTTTCTTTGAAAGCCTTTATAATACAAATTAGAAGTAAATTCAACAAAAAACAAGCTGAGTAGCTAGCAGGTCCACCAGGCTTGTTTTGAATAAATATGATCATAATCCCAGTCAATTATGAATATGAATATTGTAAAATGATGCATTGGTGGCAATTTTGTTTTACGGAATTAGATGAAATTCAATCCCATCTGTTGTCTAAATAAGAGGAGGCTATATTTCAAGTTAATTCATGAATTTCTTGCAAAGTAATAGTGTTCACAACATATACAGCAATGAATATTGTAAAATAATGCAACGGCAGCCATCTTGTTTTACAGAACTTGGTGAAATTCAGTCTGATCCTTTGTCTTAAAGGCAGGAAGCTATCTTCAAAGCTTAAAGTTAATCAGTGAATTTATTCACTACTTCACAACAAATACAGGCATAAATATTCTAAAAGTATGAAATAACGCCCATTTTGTTTTACGGAATTTGGTGAAATGTAATCTATCCGCTGTCTTAACCAGAGGAAGCTACATAACAAGTTTGAAGTTAATCCGTGAATTTATTCTCTACTAACCATGTCCACAAACACATACATTATAAAATTATGTAATAACAGCCATTTTGTTAAACAGAATTTGGTGAAATGCAATACCATTCATCGTCCTAACAAGACGAAGCTACATAGCAAATTTGAAGTTAATCGGAGAACTTGGTTTCAAGCTAGCTTGTTCACAAACATTTATGACGGACGGACGGACAGGAGCATTTCTAAGACCCCGCCCTGCTATAGCAGTGGTGGACACAAAAACATTACAGAAAGGTAATAACATAGTGTGAATCAAAGAGCACCAGGCAGCAGCCTGCAATGGAGCACTGGAAAAGTCCGCAGTGGCTGAACACCTATCCCTTCACCACAATCACTCCATCCTATGGGACAATGTAAACGTTATTTCTGCTAACACAAACAATTGGAAGAGACATATACTACGCAAGTCACCAGCCATTCAAAATCTGAAACCTGAATTGAACAGAGATGAAGGACATCCTAATAGCCAAATTATGGACTGGGCTCTAATATAAGTCATTCCAACCCCCCCTTCCCCCCCTCTAGTACCCCCTTCCCCCCTTCTAGTACCCTATTTACCCATACAACAATATTTATAGCTATCTATATACTAATCAAT
>JAQQZZ010097586.1:0-16839 GCA_030265115.1 Mopalia vespertina | reverse complement strand
GCTTCATGTTGCCCTGGTGCTCTCAGAGCTAAAGGGGAACAGGAAGCCGATCTGTTTGTGGTGTCTGTATTGCGTCTCGTATTTGTCCCGTCTTGTCTTTGTTTGTTGCCAATGGTGTCGAGGGTGGTTTCCTTCACCCATTGTGCTGGCACGTTGTCATATGTGAAATACCCTTGAGTACAATGTAAAAACCCCAATCAAACAAACAAACCCTAGTTTTGTGGGTGACTGACCAGTCTATGTAACTGCCATGCATGTGGTCCAAAGTCCCTACATTATTTTGCACACAAATTTCAATCTGGGTACATGTAGACTAGACAGGTCTGACTCCATGTTCAACTTAAATTATCTGGTTGATTTTTAGGTACATGTATATTCAGTTAATAGTTTCATTGAACATGCACATATTCATATTCATACCTGTACATAAACCACTAAACACAGCTTTTATCTCTTGATGTTTCATCTCACCTAACAAAATTATAAACAGGTACATGTACACATGTAATTATGTGCCTTTGTGTGATCAACAGTGAAACACATGTACATTTTAACATAAACATTAGCAGAGTGATCAGCCATCAGTTTAATGTGATCATGTTAATTTCTTTTCACTTTTTCATTTGTTGTCACGGCCCGTTAGAGGGAGCTTCTTCTGTCCTTATATTTAAAAAAAGGACACGACACGTGGTTGGAGGGAGCTTCCTGTTGCCCTAGCGCTTTCTGAGATAAAGAAGAACAGGAAGCTGATATGTGTGTGATGTCTTTGTATTGTCCTGTGAGTGTCCTGTATTTGTCCTGTGATGTCTTTTTTTGTTACCAGTGGTGTCTGAGTTGGTTTCCTTCACCCATTGGGCTGGCACACCGTCATGCGATGAAATAGCCTTAAGTACGGCATGAAACCCCAATCAAATCAATCTGTATCATATCTATATTTGTATAACTGTTCAGTCCTGGCCAGAAAGGCCTAAACCTGACTGTAGAGGCCTACTATTGTTGTGGGACAGTATGTACCAAGCACAGTCAGACTTTCTTCACAAAGAAAATGTGGAGCATTAATTTTCTAGCCAAGCAAACACTTGACATTTATCCTTGAGCAAATCAAGGACCCAAACTGGTAGCACCTTTATAATTAACTGATATTTATATTGCAAACACAAGGTTTTGCTGTTAATATCTGAGAGTTGACTACACCCATGTTGGTCTGCATTGATGATTGTGTCAGTGTTGCCATTCAATGCTGGAGTACATCGCAGCCATGTGAGACCATGAGTGACCACGGCGTTAAACACCAATCAGTCAGACAGTCAGTGTAGTCTTGTGTTTACATTCTTATAAAACGCTTGTCAGGCTTATCAGTGTGATGTATATAAAGTTGTCAGGTTTGTAAAGAAGGGCTGTCAAATAAAACAACCTTGGTCCCATAACACCGGGATTACCTTATTGACTAACTTCCTTTGTGGTTAGACAATTCTCTCTTTGTGTAGGCCAAAAATTACTTTGATCAAGGCTATTACCTGTCTTCAAACATATGTTATCAAGAAACTAAAAACTAAATAATTTATGCCAAATCTGTACAACAATATTCTAAAACAAATTACCCCTATCCATTTACAAATATCATAAATCAACAGATGGCTTTGCTTAACAAATTTCACAGATTACTAGCATATAATATTATATAACTTGTAATTTTTTTTAACCGTTTTGTTTTGATGAAGAAATAATTTATGCAAACTGTCGTTTACATATATTCTAGACATGAACTTTTAAGATCTTCTATGACACAGAAATATTTAGCAAAACTTAGAGCACTATGCAATATGATTTGGCCAATGCAAATCTAGCATAATCACCAAGGTGAATCCTTTATTTAACCAGTTAACCCACTGACATATATGTATATTTTTTGTTTCTCCTGACAGCAAAGAATGAAAAACATTTAACAAATGGCATAACTGACATATTTAGTGAGAATAAATTACATGTAATTAACATTAATCCGACATTAATTAGCCGCTAGGATGACATCACACTAATTCATACTAACTTCTTGCCTAAACTGTCAGCTGGGCAGATTTCTGTCTTATTTGCACATACGACATGACATGATGGATATGTGGGCTCATTTTTTTACACTCTACTGGGGATTATAATCAAGATAACACATCTTTTTTAACCCAACATAACTCTGGTGATGTAGTTCTGGAACACTTATGTAAACACACTGTTGTAGCAAAAAGAAAACCTAATATATGCTGACGAGTAGATTGTATATAGGCCCTATATAAATTGGTATTCCACTAGAAATTATAGTTGCATAAACTTCAGATAAAAATTAAATGTGTTTGTTGTAGATCTAAATACTTACAATAATTACAAAATGGTTTATTTGAATGATGTGAAAGTTTTATGCAATTTCAGATTTTGTTAGACTTTTGTAACTGCATGGAGTCTTGAGAACTAAGGGATCATGAACGGCAGTTTCTGGATCTCAGATTATGGTTAAAATAATATGTTTATAACAATAGAGTATACCGTACACTTGTTGTTATCTACTAGTATATATGATTATGAAGGATTTGTTTTGTGGTTTTCAGGATTTAAAAAATGGGAAAATATTTAGATTGGTTATATTAAAATCAAGTTGTGACTTTGATCAATTATTGTTATTTAACCTGGATAGGTCAAATGATTGGTTATTGTCAGATTTTGAACATTAATCACATGCCCTTATTTCCATGTCTGTTTTTTTTTAATAAAAATTGGGACATTTGGTTAATGACTTAAAAGGCATATTGAAAGGTCTTGTTTTTGTGCAATATCAAATAACAGGTTTATGAAAACAATGTTTTTGAAACATTTTCTTTGTTGGGTCAGTCTGCATTTTACAAGGTCACAAATTTTGCTCAATTAAGCCATTATGTATTGTCAGTATGTGGTCTTCTGTGTTTAAGTAGGGACTGATATCAGTCGTTCTGAGGGGCCGAATATATATAGGACCATATTCAAGAAACATATTTCCCATTTCAACAATGAATATTTAGTATTTTTGTTGAATATCAATTTCATCGGAGCTTTTATTTAAAAAACACAGCGTTTTCATAACATCAAAGGGTTGTCAAATCATAATTTTATCCAATTTTGGTAAATCAAAATTTCAATGTTTCGTAAAAGGTACTCGAAAAGATAACTTTCATCAATCTCTAGTTTAAGATGTAATAAAACAGTTAGTTTACGGTAGTTATAGAGTGGTAGGTAATCCCAGTAGTCAGTCTGTCTGTCAACTAACTGGAGTGTGTTTATGCGGCCAGGCTTTAAACCATTCACTGAGTTATCAAGTAAGGACCATTTATCAGCCACAATGAACACTCTGGGTGTCAACAAAGGCTTCTGTATCAGGCCCCATGTCTGTGGGAGTTACACAGATAGCTTACTTCCTACACAGCCAGTAGGTAATATTTATCTATATATTAATTCTTATCATAGTTAAGTAAGGTGGCCAAAGTATAGCATGAGAATAAATATCCTTCCAATACCCATTTTATATCAGATTTTACATTATTGCCAATATCATTCAAGCAATGATGCAATAAATATTTTGTGTATTGTGAGCATTACTCTTTATGATTGAACACATTTATAAATTAAAACTTTTTTTAAATTAAAATAGGGGCAAAAAACTGTTCGAGGTCCAAATATAGAAAGAACACACTCTGATGTAGTTAATTTCGCACTTGGAATCATTTAAAAGTGTCAAGACAATTTAAAAATCTCCCCCAAAACTTCATGCAGTATGACACCTGATGACCACCATGTTTTTAATGTGTGCGAGACTAAAGTGACTTAATTATTTCCCTTGGAACATAAATCTGATTTCTTAACATGATGTAATGCTTTGAAAATTTGAAAAAACACACTTTACATGTTATCGTTGTGCTGGTATCAATTATTGTTGGAATACTGCAAATTCATATAAGTGAAATGCCTTTGAGCACAACGTAAACACCAATCAATCAGGAAATGGATATTGTGTTTAACTGTTCATGACATGTAATTAGTCTGATAATGGTGGAACTCCAGCAGGGTAGACTTCATGTAAGCCCCTTGTCTGTCCTTTTTTTGTCATACCAATTTAGAGGATTCAACTGAAAGGTTACATAGATCTTTCTAATGAAAACTTACAGGTCATTGCAAAAATAAATTAACTTATGGCAATATATATTGACTAGGGTAAGTCTGACAGATATCTGTTTCCTACAGCTATTGGGAAAGTAGAGGACACAACACTCAATACTTTGTCTAGTTCATTAAGTTACAATGACTGATACTAGTGTTGTTCTGTATCTCAAATAGATATTAGCTTTCAAGTAGTACCTAAGGCTGTTATAGTAGATATGGTTTCAATGAAAATCATCCTGGCTAGACAACACTTGTTAGGAATATTTATTTTCTACATGAACCTCAGTATCTACAGAGATTATTGTTTGTAGCTCTGTGATATGGATGACAGAAGGAGGTGTCTAGTTTAAACCTCAGTCTGATCATCAAAGGAGACAGCCAGTGTGATTAATTGTTCAATTTTCTTCTCTGATTACCATGCCCTCTGTTCTGGATAAGACTACTCTACTATTATGTTCACATTGGAGTAGAAACCTAGACTAAAATACTTATCTCACTTCTCTGTGGGACTATTCAAATATTAACATATCTATTTTCTAAAATGTGGTAGATTAAAGCATCAATCTAGAAGCCTACATTGAAAGGTTAACCTACAGTTTTATCAGAATTTATTATCTTCTGTGCATGACAATTCTGCAATTCAAAAGGTTTCATATTTGAAATAGAATTATAAATATACATCACAATTAATATATGAATATTAATGTCATATTTGATTCTTCTTGATTCAACATCAGCTATTACTACAATACAATAATGTTGAAAAGTGTTGAATGGAATTCTTAGATTTCTCAAGTATACCTTTGTCTTCTTTCTTAAAAATAATAGGTAACGGCACCAGTGATCATGCTGGGTATGTAAAATATTGAGATAGTTTAAGTAAGCAGTTGTCGATT
Source organism: Mopalia vespertina (assembly GCA_030265115.1). Classification (NCBI taxonomy): domain Eukaryota; kingdom Metazoa; phylum Mollusca; class Polyplacophora; order Chitonida; family Mopaliidae; genus Mopalia; species Mopalia vespertina. The sequence continues at coordinate 11,761 of JAQQZZ010097586.1, read as the reverse complement.
TTTTTGTTTAGTTTAATGAAACCATGAACTTTGCCTCGTTCCAGAAGTTCCATTACTCTGGTCCAACTGAAGTTGTTTATGAATGGCACATATTTACGGTAACTTTTAATTGATATTAATATCACGATAAAGTTGTCAATGCCCAGAGACCCTGACAAATCCAAAGTGATTCTCTTATTTAATGTCTATAACATATGTATTTTATAATTATTGCAGAGCAACAGTGATAGAACATGCCCACATCTGGTACAAAGACGATGGAGCCCTGACTTTGGTGTTTTGTGAAGGTAAGTCTAATTAAGAATCTGTCACATTTATACTCCCTCTCATCACTCTCTATGTCTGAAAGAAACATCATCAAAAGTTTACAGCCACCATTTATCTTCTTTTCTCTTTTTCTTTTAAAATCAAACCTCTGAAATACATCATAGGAAATTTTAACTTTTTTTTTTACTGAATACAGTCTGTTTGTGTTTAACTTTCTTAAAGAAGATCTTGCAAGAAATGTCTTTGTTTTTGGCTTTTTTTCTTTAACTGATTAAATACACTAGGTGTAGTTAATCATCTTTTTTGCTGTTTCCCAATTTTTAAAATAGTTTATAGGCAAACTTTTGTTGTGTAAAAGGAGCTAAAAGAACTTTTTGTCATTGTGTTTTGTTTGTTGTCTGGGGCAAATTTTCTAGTTGTCGCGATTTATGAGGTGTGAAATGCAAAGGATTTATCGTGATGAAACCTTATCCAATTTATAAAAACTGTTTTTAAAATTGTAAAACAATGATACTCTATATACAGATGTCATGTCAGACATGTGTTATTTATGAACAAACGTGTGGTACAAAAGGGATGTTTTGAGAGCAGCTTGGGAAGTGGCCGGACCAAAGAAATGCTACATGTAGCTACCATTATGAACTTGAATAAAGGCCTGGACAAATTTTGAGAACATTAAACCTGCTGACCGTGACATTTGTTAATCCAAACAATGAATCTTGCAATTTGTCCATGTCTGTGAAATAATTGTACGCCCAATGTTTTTCATAAAGAAACAATTGTCAAAAATAAAAAATAAATGGAATAATTTATTTCCTGATCTGATAGATTTGTCAGTACAGACAAAATCATTACTGCCTAAGTATACACCAAGAAACTAAACTTTTTGTTCAAAAACAATAAAATAAAAAACATTTGTACGTACTAACTTTGTCCTAGAAAAGGATCAGTTTTCATGCAAAATAACTGTTTAAGATTCAAGAGTGTTTAGTTTGTAAAAGACTTATATTTAATCCCAGGCTATTTTACAACTCAGGACTCTTTTGATCCAGGATTTATGTGATCCACGATTATCATGACTAATCCAATATCCATGTGACTAAGCAAGATTCGCATGACTAATCCAAAATTCATGTAACTCATTCAATATTTACACGGCTAATCCAAGATTCGTGTGACTAATCCAAGATTCATGTGACTAATCCAAGATTCACGTGACTAATCCAAGATTCACGTGACTAATCCAAGATTCACGTGACTAATCCAAGATTCATGTGACTTATCCAAGATTCACGTGACTAATCCAAGATTCATTTGACTAATCCAAGTTGTGATGCAACAAGTGGATGATGTCAGTTTAGGTTCTGACAGCTGAAGCTGTAATCCAGAGGCTGTCACAATCTATTCCTGCCCTGCTGCAGCTTCGTGAAGAGGGACAGAAAGAGTGTTCCTGGTTATGTGAACCTTGGATCAAAATACAAACTTTTAGACCTAAGAATTTAGATCATGATAAGCCTTTTGCATTTAAGAAGTCTGGAACTGAAGAGATTTTTAGCAAAATAAGTCATTCTTATACAAGATTCGCATTTCTTGTACAAAATTAAATTTTTTTATTTTATTTTGTTGTTGTGAAGTTTAATAAAAAAAAAAGAATTTTAAATCTCAGAATAGGTGATGAAATGCCAGACTTCTTCGATTGATGCTTGTTTGAAATATCTGAATTGAAAATCGCAACAATTTAACTCTTTACAGAATTGTGTACATAATGAAGTTGATACTACAGTTTGTGCTACAGTAAACATATCATGGACTCTAATAGAGCCAACAACTATGGTATACTTATCTAGAAAAACACATGCCTTTTGACACTTGGCTAGTATTTGTATATTTCTTTTTTAGATTCAGAAATCTGTATAGTTTATGCATAAAGAGAAAGGCAATTATTTTTAGATATGTCATAAGTTATGGTATACAAAATGTGTGAGGTCTGGTATGAATGGTAAACGGATATTAGCTCTTGTAAAATTGTTGCTGAGCAAATTAAAGCCCACAGTTGGTTTTGATAAAGAAACCCTTATTTTCCCATGCTGTTGAGAATAATTACATGTGTGCCAGTAGAAAGTCGGTATTGGCATCTACCACATATGAATTAAACACAGTTTATGGTGCCATGACTTTTCTCCAGATTTTTCTCATTAATGAGCTTATGGTAAAAACATCACCAATTAATCACTCTCAACCTTGTACCTTCAGCACTACAGAAAACTATGTATTCTTTTTTTCTAAATAGTGTTTCTCTAAAGAAATGGGTCCTTGGTCTAGTGGAGTTCAGCGGTTTGTCATATAACCTCTCCTGCTGCATCAGCATTATAAAAGATTGTTTGTTTGTTTCACTGTTTGATTGGGGTTTAACGTCTTACTCAAGGGTATTTCATTTATATGACGACAGATTGTCCACTTCACACTGTTTCTTAATTGCAGTAAACCTTGAGGAAACCTCTTAAACATTTGGCATACTGTTATATATCCAAATGATCACTCAACATAGGTGCTACTGTTTGGAGTTGAGTAGAAAATATAAGATTTAACCAAAATGACAATATGTTCATGCCAAAACATAGTTGAAATACCGCTGAATGTGACATAAAACACAATCAATCATTCATCAAAACATGACATTGTTTAGTGTGTCGACATGCTGATTCTCTGTATGTGTACTGCTCACAGTGTTTAGTGTGTCGACATGCTGATACTCTGTCTGTGTACTGCTCACAGTGTTTAGTGTGTCAACATGCTGATATTCTGTCTGTGTACAGCTCACAGTGTTTAGTGTGTCAACATGCTGATACTCTGTCTGTGTACTGCTCACTGTGTTTAGTGTCGACATTCTGATACTCTGTCGGTGTACTGCTCACAGTGTTAAGTGTGTCAACATGCTGATACTCTGTCTGTGTACTGCTCACAGTGTTTAGTGTGTTGACATGCTGATACTCTGTCTGTGTACTGCTCACAGTGTTTAGTGTGTCGACATGCTGATACTCTGTCTGTGTACTGCTAACGGTGTTTAGTGTATCAACATGCTGATATTCTGTCTGTGTACTGCTCACAGTGTTTAGTGTTGATATTCCGATACTCTGTCGGTGTACTGTTCACAGTGTTTAGTGTGTCAACACGCTGATACTCTGTCTGTGTACTGCTCACAGTGTATGCTGATATTCTGTCTGTGTACTGCTCACAGTGTCTAGTGTGTTGATATGCTGATACTCTGTCTGTGTACTGCTCACAGTGTTTAGTGTGTCGACATGCTGATACTCTGTCTGTGTATTGCTCACAGTGTTTAGTGTGTCGACATGCTAATACTCTGTGTACTGCTCATAGTGTTAATAGTGTGCAAGCCTGCTGAAACTCTGTCGGTGTACTGCTCACAGTGTTAAGTGTGTTGACATGCTGATACTCTGTCTATGTATTGCTCATAGTGTTTAGTGTGTCAACATGCTGATACTCTGTCTGTAATGTTCACAGTGTTTAGTGTGTCGACATGCTGATACTCTGTCTGTGTACTGCTCACAGTGTTTAGTGTGTTGACATGCTGATACTCTGTCTTTGTACTGCTCATAGTGTTTAGTGTGTCAACATGCTGATACTCTGTCTGTGTACTGCTCACAGTGTTTAGTGTGTTGACATGCTGATACTCTGTCTTTGTACAGCTCACAGTGTTTAGTGTGTCAACATGCTGATACTCTGTCTGTGTACTGCTCATAGTGTTTAGTGTGTCAACATGCTGATACTCTGTCTGTGTACTGCTCACAGTGTTTAGTGTGTCGACATGCTGATACTCTGTCTGTGGACATGCTGATACTCTGTCTGTGTACTGCTCACAGTGTTTAGTGTGTCAACATGCTTATACTCTGTCTGTGTACTGCTCATAGTGTGTAGTGTGTCAACATGCTGATACTCTGTCTGTGTACTGCTCACAATGTTCAGTGTGTCGACATGCTGATACTCTGTCTGTGTACTGCTCACAATGTTCAGTGTGTCGACATGCTGATACTCTGTCGGCGTACTGCTCACAGGTTCAACTTTTTTTTAAGTAGGACAGTAGGCCATCAAATAGCCTTGAGTAGGACATTCATCCCAAATCAAACAAACAATCAAGCAAAATATAATCAGCTTTGAGGTATTAATCTTTGTGGATAAAAGGGAATAACTTGTGTTTTTCAGCTGGCCAAGGAGATGCTGCTGTAGTGGACAATGTTTCTGAATGCTGTGCCTGTGGATATGCCTCCTATAAACTCACATTTGAGAACAACTGGTCTCATCATAATCACCCAAGAGATTACCCTCCCAAAATATGTGAGTTTTTGGTTTGCTTCTTCTAACAGTTTTTATCATAAGAATAAAGTTTATCTCCAAGATTATTGAGAAACTTTATGAACTGTTGACTTTTGAAAATACATACAGCATTACTATTGTAATGTGAAAGTTGGTATTTGATTTGTAATTAATAAACTTTAAGGAACAAAGTCAACAAATAATTCATGTTGTTAAACTTGAATAAAGCCCACTTTTAAATTTATGTTGATTCCAAAGATTTCAGTAGCAAAAATGAAATATATTCAGCTGTACAAGATATTCGTCTTTGCGTTTGTTTAAATATGTTTTATTTTGTTTATCAGACGAGCCACTCTTACATTGGTCTAATGTTGTCGGGGCATCTCACAACAGTAACTATCGTATCTGGGCATATGGTCAGTACTCGTCCCCAGGGGTTAAACAAGTTTGTGAATTTGGATACCCTAATACAGTGGAGAGGGAACTCAAGGAGCACGTAAGTTAAACTCTTTTTGTTGAATATATTACTTATAGTTTTGTTGCTGCTTTTTTGCTGTTTTAGGTGGACATAGTTAAATGTGAGTAATGCATGTAGTGTGGGTTGAGGTCAAATATCGGTTTTAGTTCACTCATTTAGCTTTTTTACATTCTTGGTGTGGTCTTTCTTTTGTGGGGCTAAATCTACAAAGGTGTAAAAAATTATTCAAACTATGGCTAGAGATCTTACATAGACTAATCATATTTTAGTTAACTTGGTTATTCTTGGAACATGTGGAAAGTAATTAAACAATCATAACAAGGGCAGCTTATTGTCACAGAAGTACCATTCCTCAGACAAATGTTTGATATCTACACTGGAATATGGTAATATGGAATGATTTCACATGATTCAGAACTGTTTTTTTAATCAAATCTCTAAATCAGTTGAAAACGTTTTTTTATTTATGTGATTTCCATTTTGTTTAAACTATTCACTCAAATACATACATTGTTAAAATATCATGTGATAACACTTTATTTGCTCAATGCAGTGTTTAAATGCCATGTGAATACAACCCAAGGTGTATATATCTATTTATCCATTACAAAAAAAGAACAATTATAGTCTCAATTGATGATCAAAAGTTCTGTTAGAACATTAATCCATTATGAAAAGTATTAGATGCAATTTAATGGTGTTTTTTGGCTTTGGAACAACTGAAACATTTAATTCATTAAGTTCAACAAAGGGTTCAATTGTTCCAAAGTTTCTTATGCTGGCTTTTCAATATGTTATACATAGTGTAGTGCTTTGCTTTGCTGTTTTGCGGGTTTAATTGCTTATTCCCCTGTAAATATTTTTATTGTGCAGTTTTATTTGTATTTTGTTGATATTCTAAGAAGAAGCACTTGGCCTGTTTGCAATAAAATGTAGAACACAAACACAGTACCGTAGCTACTCCAAGAAACAAGGAGCCACGGGTCTAAAACCAGTGACTCCTAGAAGCTATGTTGCTGTGGACTTGAACCTCTTGTGTTTAACTGATCAGGCACACTAAAAATGGCAGGCAGGTACAAGTCAAAGAATAATTAACCCACCTGTCACAGATCTTTAAGAGATAAATCTATGGTAATCATCATCCAACAATGGTTTATCCAAAGTATTTAATCTCCGAAAGTAAAGGCAAGATTCGTGCAACCATTTGACTGCTTTTAAAAACGTTTGTTAAATTTTCCTGCCAGAGTTATGTCCCCTTATTGCAAAAACAATATACCGGTATGCCGTGCAGCAAAGTTGAAATACACAATTACTGACCTTAAGATATGTAATGTTACTGGCTATCCTGTGATAACAGTCCATGTGATCATTGGCTTTGTGGAGTAAGCTTATTTCATGTCTTTGTCTTATCAAGATGACAACAGATTAGAAAGTACGACAGGTATAACATGGTAGCCTTTATTCAGTAAAGGCTTCGGATTCTGTGAGCAACACACTTCCTAGATATTTACACAATTTCCAGTTCAAATCGACTTGCAGTATAGTATACATGTATTATCCAGAAATACAATTCAATAATTTGTGACAAACTTAGTGTAAAATTGGATTTAGAAAAAAATACATCAGCTTATGTTGATATATAATTATAAAAATCAATTGCATCTGAAATCCTAACCTAGCCCAAAATTTTATTTCTACATGACATTTTGAAACTCAAATTTGTGATACCTTGATTAATTTCTACAACTCTGACTGACATTACATGTACATTTATGTTTCTCGAAGCTTAATTTTGATACAAATGTTAAAATAATTATTGCTTCATGCCGCGATTTCAAACTTGTCTCCTGTAAAAGTGTAGCAAGGGATGAAAAACTAAATATTAAACATAAACTGCGAACATGGCACATTAAAATGTAAACATGTATTATATTTTAAAAATAACTTAATTAAAAGATTGAAGACAAAAAAATGGTTTGATAAAGTGTGCAGCCCTGATTGAAATTTTGTTCATTTGAATGCTCCGCATATCATAAATATAGTTAATCACCAGCTGTGAGAGATGGATTCAGATTAGACATGGCTGGAAACTTTTCCCCAAATGTCCCTGAATCTTGTCCAGGTGCCTCACTGTGGTCATTGTTTTATGTTTTATGTCTCTTCACAGGTGTTTCTGTACTAACCTCATATTTTATATGTTCTATAGGTGTGGGCTGTAGAATTAATCCTCTGTATTTTTCTTTTTCGCTCTTTTTTGCACGCTTTTGCTTCTTGAACCCTGACCCTCAAATCACCATGGAAACAGAAGGAACAGGTTTGCTTCATCTTTATTTCTCCCCTCGACTTTTAGAATTGTTTGTTAAAATTTGTGTCAGAGAGAGAATTCAGACTGTAGGCCTACTGGTACAAACTAATCCCCATCACTTTCCACAACTCTGACTAGAAAATTGTCAGCAGCTATGTTTGAGTTGGCAGAGCACATCATTCATGCTCCCACATAAAAAATTATGGTACAAAACCTGTTAATATTTGTTTGTTGCTGCCAAATTTCAGTATTTTCTGCTGGTGGTTGAAATGAATCTTTCTTTTACCCAGGTGTTCTCGTAGCTACTGGTCAATAGGAAGCCCATTTAATTTTGTTCTGTCTTAGTTTTACATCCTGTCATTGTTCTGTATAATCTTTGTTTGTTGCTAGTGGTGTTGAGAGTGATTTCTTTCACCCATTGGGCTGGCATACCGTAATATGAGTGAAATAACCTTAAGCATGCTGTTAAACCCCCGTCAAACACACAAACAATCAGAACCACTGACGGCACTATACCCATGATATTCACAATAGCTTCTCTGCTATGCTGAAAGTTCTAACACTGTGGAAAATGCTGAAAGCTGGTTAAAATTCACTGGTCTTCACCTTCAAACCATTCTTAATTATTAGAAGTGAAGAAAGAAAGCATTTAAAAGTCTAATAACACAGCAAGGTTATGCCCGTGTTGAATGCATAATCATGTTGTTCGCAATGGCCAATCAAAAAATGAACACTATCTCTCTCTGACATACAATTTTATTCATTAAAATTTAAAATCATATGTCAAGAATTGTTTTAGTAAAAAACTTTTTTCAGTCACAAAACAGACTAGACAGTAACTATGTTTCATTAGCTATTGTATTGCTTCACTATTACTTATATTTAGTTAATAGTTTTATAGCTTTTTAACTTGGTGTTGGGTTATATGCTTTTGGTACAGTTTTATTAACTTGTTTGTAGTTTAAGTCAAATAGTTTTTCATCAACTATTGTTCCATAAAAAAATCTTCCAAGAATGGTACAAAACTATGAAATAAAAAAATCAGAGATGTAAGAGATTGCTTAGGGGGTTTAAAGAAGGTTTCTGTCAGGTGAGCAGTGTAATGTGTTCAAACTAAAGAAATAACTGTTCAAAAAATCTGCAAATTTCATATCAATATACACAAGTGTTGGGCATAACTGAAATTTTAGTTTGGAACATTTAAAAATAACTCAATACATGTTCAAATATATATTTTGAATGTAAAGATATAAAAGTTTGCCTGCCCCCAGTGTGTATATATTGTATGATTTCCTTATATGTTAATAAATGAGATAGCCCCATAAAATGAAGCTGGTAAAACCTTTATTTTAATTCAATATTTGGACAGTCTGATGATATTCGCACAGTTGTGAAGACGACAAGTATATTTAACATGCGTGAGACAAGAGAGGCCCGTTTTACTGTTGACAAAACACACCATCTATTTTCATTTCTCTCCATGCTGGGACCAAGCCCTGACTGGTGTGTGGGTAAGAAACATCTTTATCCGAATGTCTTGCTGGTCATAACCTTGAATCTACTTAGAACTTTTGTTGGCAACTACAGCCCTTTTACTTTTAATGTCTTAGTGGTATTGCGTCTTGGAAGATTTTATGTGTATAAACCTAAACACAAAACATGATGCATACCAAATGAAAAACGTTTATCAGGTTTTATGTCAGTGAATCTCACTATTTTTCAGCCCAAAAATATACTCTCCACCATGGGTGTGCCATCACTAGGGGGCATTCATCTACCTCGGTCCCATACAGCATGTGTATTGAGTGTAGCAATACTGTTTTACTTTGCACTGGAGGAAGATTAACTTTCCAACTGTACCAAAATACTTCACATTTTCTGGCTGTGCAAATGTCAATTATTGTTGGAATACACCGCCATCATATTAATGAAATACCCTTGAGCACGGCGTAAAACATCAATCAATCAATCACTCAACCCATACAACACTAAGTTTGATAAAAACCTGACAAGAAATTTCTGGTTAAGTGCTGGAAACTAAATTTAGACTTTTAATTGGCATCAGGGGGTGGAAATATGCCAGAGTCCCTTGTGACATATTGGCATATAATCCTGCCATGTTTTATAGAATCTGATAAACAGTTTTTTAAGTTGATGGCCAGAAAGAAAAAGTGGAGACAGGAATGTAAAACTCCATACCGAATATACCTCCCACCTAATGATTAAATTATTATAAAAACCAATCAAACAATCATAACTGATAAGTTCTGGTATACAGCCCGAAGTGAGATTGTACTGGATTTTTTAAATGTATAAGTATGTATCAAATATAGACATTTTGTTCTACTCAGCACTGGGGGAACATTAATTTTTCAACAATGAAAAACACTAAATATTTATGGTTATTTAGTGTCACAATTACTGTTGGATAAGTGAAATACCCTTGGGTATGATGGTAAACGCCAATTATTCAATGAATCAGTCAATATTTCTTAATTGGCACTCAGTTACAGGAGTGTAGCAATGGAGAGTTACTCAAGGGTTATTAAGCACTACCAAACAACATATTAGTAAAATGATACACTTTAATACAGCAGCTCATAGGGGACATGAATTTCTTTTTTTGTATTTTGTATTTTTTTTTAAATTTCTATCCGCCCCGAAATTAATTTCCACCCTCCTCGTAATTCATTTTTACCCGCCCCGAAATTCATTTCTACCCGCCCCGAAATTCATTTCCACCCGCCCCAAAATTCATTTCTACCCGATCCGAAATTCATTTCCACCTGCCCCAAAATTCATTTCTACCTGCCCCGAAAGTTATTTCTACCCGCCCTGAAATTCATATCTACCTGCCCCAAAATTCATTTCTACCCACCCCAAAATTCATTTCTATGCATCCCTACACTTATAATTTCATGAAATTCACTGGCACGCCACAATGTGAATGAAATAACCTTACGAACTGTACGCTAACAGGAATAGACCTACTGAACGTCATCTGTATCAGTCGACTTGCTCTCTAAAGGCGCCACGTATACGTCGTTCAGAGTAAAGTAAAAAATGAATATCGGGGCGGGTATAAATTGTTTCAGGCCGTGTATAAATTAATTTCAAGGCGTGTGAAAGCTAATTTCGGGGCAGCTAGAAATCAATTTCAGGGCGGGTGGAAATTAATTTCGGGTCAGGTATAAATTAATTTTGTGGTGAGTGGAAATAAATTTCGGGGCGGGTGGAAATTAGTTTCGGGTGGGTGGAAATTAAAAAAAAATAATAATACAACATACAAAAAAGGAACTTCATGTCCCCTATGAGCTGCCATGCTTAAAGAATACTTGTTCAGTCCTTGAGGGAAATTGGTGTTTTTCTTTCTTACAAAAAACTGGTACCTTTGCTTTTGAGTAAATGATCTTTCATAATATAATGACAAAGAATTATCATGTCTGACGCCAGTGCTTTATATTTGACAGGTCTCAGTGCCTATGACATGTGCTTGCCCAATTGTTCGTGGGCTCATGATCAGGTGATAGAGCTATACCCCTGGGATGCTGGTACTGACAGTGGACTCACCTATATGGTAAATCATACATGCTCAAAATTCATTTCAATGATGTCTTTGATTCTTTCTCTGTACCCAACTAGCATATTGTTAAGGGTTAACGTCCATTGATAGACCTATGGGTAGAGCCCGTTCTGAGAACACCACGTATGACTTATTCATATTATACTCTTAAATGTAAAAGTAGCTCTTGAATACATTTCCGTCAAACAATGTAAACTTTCTTTAAACCGAAATTGATGTCTATAATGTCAATACAAACATCTTTTGTTGTACTCTTTCAGTCAAAGAATGTGAAGTCTAACCCCCCTGAGAAGATTCATCGTATCACGAATACATTCCCTGCCCACCCAGAGGCACCGTTCTATAACCCTGGTCTGCAGATGAAACCTGTGGCCCGCCTCTACCTCCAGCGTCTTTACCCTCACAATGATGGGGAGTGCACAGAATCTGGTGAGGACCTGCTGGAAAAAGACAACAGCTCTCCCTCAGATGATGAACTCATAGCCATCATGAAGAAAAAAATGATGATGCACAAAAAAACTCGTAAGTCTTCTGTAAGAAAATCGTCAGAGAAAACGGATTTATTACTTATTAGCGTTTAATGTTTTAATCAAAAGTATTTATTATTTAATTAAACATTGCCAAGTCAATATACCAACGTTCAGAAGAGCATTGAAAGCAACTGTTTTCCATGCTATCAATTAATTGTTTGTTTGTTTGTTTGATTGAGGTTTAACATCGTACTCAAGGGTATTTCACTTATATGACGACGTGCCAGCCCAATGGGTGAAGGAAACCAGCCTCGACACCACTGGCA
>JAQQZZ010097575.1:0-16840 GCA_030265115.1 Mopalia vespertina | reverse complement strand
ATCCCCTGGCGCCCTCTGGCTAAGGGCAGTTTGTTTGAAGAGTAGCAATGCTGTCTTTACTTAGCACTGGAGGAAAAATTAACTTTCCAGCTAGCATTATAAAAACGCTTCACATCTTGGTTGTGCTAGTGTCAACTTATGCATGGAATACACCGCCGTCATATAAGTGAAATACTCTAAAGCACGGCCTTAAACACTAATCAATCAACCAATCATTCAATCAATCAATCAATATCCTGGCCAGTTGAATGTAAATTAGTTTTTTTATATATATCAAAACAAAATTTGAGCAACACAATGGCGGAAAACTTATGTATTTTGATTGGTGGATTAAGTCGTTATAACGAGATAGTAAGTCGTTATAACGAGATAGTAAGTCGTTATAACGAGATAGTAAGTCGTTATAACGAGAGAGTAAGTCGTTATAACGAGATAGTAAGTCGTTATAACGACCAAATAAGTCGTTTAACGAAATAATAAGTCCTTATAACGAGTTACTTAGTCGTAATAACAACTTATTATCTCGTTATAACGACTTAGTAAGTATCACTCGGAGCATCCATCACAGGACGGATATAAGAGTGACTTATCTTCGCTGCGAACAATAATGTTAGTTATCTAACGACCATGCCTACTCGCGCGGCTGCAAATGCGACATGTGTTATAATCTTTTAAATTATTATATTTTAAAAAACAATGCCTTAATATATTTTAAATCTTTCCATTTAAAGGTTTGGTAGATTGTATCAAAATTAACTCATTCTTTTATGGGATTGACTATAAATTATATTGCTCAGTATAGGCTGTATAGCCCAGATTGCTTCTACGCGCTCTATCACTTTTAGAACTTCCATGGCCTAAGCGGCGTCTGGAACCTCGCCTTTTGGTACACGATATATCAGTCTTAAAGGTTAAATTTGAATCAGATGAAGTGAAATTGAATGTTTATCTGCACAGAATGTTCTTACTATTTGGTAAAATTTTCATTTATTCATACACATTAAGAACATTTTTATTACTGCTCCTCAACACTTCCAAGCTTTCGAGGAGCTTCTAAAGCTCTTGGGCTGGGCTAGTCGTCCCACATGCTCCTCTCCATCTTAATGAATTCCTGGCAACGCAACTGTCTCCACACCTTGTCATCGACTCGATTATAATAATTTAAATCATGTTCAACTTCAAATGTAAAATTTGGTTTTGTTTTGTTGTCCTCTTCTACGATAGTAGGGGGGGCTTAGAAATGCTACTTGGCGTCCGTCCTTCCGTCCGTCTTGTCACGAATGTTTGTGAACATGCTAGCTTGAAAACAAAATCACAGATTAACTTCAGTCTTAGAATATAGGTTCTCCTTTTAAAACAACGGATGGGATTGCATTTTGCCAAATTCCGTGAAACAAAATGGCCGTTATTGCATAATTTTACAATATTCATGACTTTGTTTTGTGAACACTATATAAGTAGAGAATAAATGCACGGATTAACTTCAAATTTGGAATATTGATTTCTGCCTTTGAGACAATGGATGGGATTGAATTTCACCAAATTCTGTGAAACAAAATGGCTGCCATTGCATAACTTTCCAATATTTGCGCCTAAGTTGTTGTAACCCTAACTTGAGAACAAATTCACCGATTAACTTCAAACTTGGGATTTAGCTTCCATCTATTAAGACACTGGATGCGATTGCATTTCGCCAGATTACGCAAAACAATATTGCCGCCATTGCATAAGTTGCAATATTCACGCCTATGAGTTGTGAACATGGTAATTTGAGACCAAATTCACCGATTAACTTGAAATATAGCTTCCTGGCTTAAGGGCAACGGATGGGATTGCATTTCACCAAATTCTGTAAAACAAAATGGCAGCCATTGCATAATTTTACGCCGTTTCTTCCTATGTTTTGTGAACAGGCTTAACTTGAGAACAAATTCAGCGATTAAGTTGGAATTTAGCTCTTTCCATTAAGACAAAAAAATGGGATCATGCATTTCAGCAAGTCACGCAAAACAATATGACCGCCATTGCATAATTTTGCAATATTGACACCTATGTACTGTGAACATGATAATTTGATAAGCAAATTTACCGATTAACGTTAATTTTTACTGAAGCTTTCTCTCGTTATGACGTATTGGTATGGATATCACAAAATTCCATGAAACAAAATGGCCGCTACTGCTTAATTTTTTACAATATTCAAGTCTATATGTGTTGTGAAGACAAGACTTGAGAACGAATTCACAAACTAATTTTAAACTTGGAAAATAGCCTCATCTGGTTATTCATTCCTGTATGTGTGAACACATAACATCAACATAAATTCACAATTGAAATTCATATTTTAATTGTAGGTGTTCCTGTTGCAATAATGGATGAGACTTCCTTCCACCAAAGTGAAATTACAAACAGCATGTCTTGTATTGCGCGTCAAAATTTAGCTGTCAGTTTTTTTTTTAAATTTATTATGTACTTAAATATATCTTGAAAAGAAAATGACAGATTGTCTCCAAAGTCAACAGTTAGCTTCATTACACTCACACCACATTCAGGATTGTTTTCCACCAATTTGCCCAAACCAATATGGTGATTAGCCCCATAACTTACTCTTCGAATGAAAAAACTGTTCTAAAACTCAAGTAGGAAAAGGCGATTTGACCAGCCAGGATTATGAGCACATTTTTTAAAAATAAACCTTTAGCGGGGGACCTGCTAGCTACTCAGCTTGTTTGGAATTGTTGGTGTTGTTATTTTTGTTATGTTTCTGTTATGTTGTAAATCTTATATTCAACACTAGGTATTGCAAGATGGAGATCACCGTAGCGTCCGTTTTCCTCTCAGTTGCCATGGTGACCGCGGTCACATGGTGCCTCTCCTGGCTCGTGCCTGGCTTCATGCATTACTTAGCTTTACGAAAAGCAGCTTTACAATTTCCCAGTAGACCGAGGCACTGGTTCTGGGGAACTCTACATCATGTGAGTATATATAATTTATCAAAAAAGTTTCTTAAACAAGATTTTGCCCAAAAATTTGTTTAAATACCATGGGCGTGATAAATGGAAGGCAAAAAAAGTATAGAAAAGAAAAACGGTGTTATTTGGTCGTTATGATGAACATAATCATAGTTGTTGGACCAACATTAGCCTTTTGTCCACGGGATTAGTGATGCCTTATTAAACGTTTATCTTGGCTCGAACTGGCTGAATTTTTACCGACTGGTGTATTCCTACGACTTGGGTTTCCGTGAGTCAACTCTGGGCCCACGACCAAATCGATGTCGGATCGACAGATGCCGGTGCTTGAGTGGAAGATCGACTTCCTGATCAGTTAACCAACTCCTAGAAACGCCATGCATATAATGGGATGACTCAAAGATCAACTTTTTTGTTTATTTCTCCAACATTTTCAAATGCACTTCTTCTGCATATTATTATATGGTTTGACAGTTATAGACAGTTATAGACTTCCAATGCATCCATAAGCAAACGGGTACACTGGTGACCGACCGTATTTTCGAACAATGACGTCAGTCCCGCCTGTTAAGATAAACTGATGTTGACTACAATAAAAACACTGAATAAGAATAAACCCGTCGCCTGATATAATATTCACTTCTAATTTGTCACCGTAATTGACATTTTTCAGAATAGAAAATATGGTTTTATGTTTCAGCCATTGTTAGACTGTAAATATATGCGAATTTTGGAAATCTGCGCTTTGCTTTGTTGTTGTTGTAATCTCCCTGCAGGGTGACCATTTCCTGATCAACTGTCTCGACTTGGGAGTGTGCCCTGCTGAGGCTAAAATTGCACTGCGTGTGCTCTCGCTAAGCCTGTCAGTGGAATATACTCATATCGTCTTTGCATTCGTCTTGAAAGTCTACACAAGACGATAGGAGCACAAACGAAGGTTGGATACGGCCCCTTGCCGTGATAAATGGAACTCGCCTGTACATATGTAAAATAAAAGTTTATTTTACATAAGTCAAATTATTTTTCACATATGTGAAATAGTTAGGTTTTTGTGTTTTATTTTACTTATGTGAAAAAGAATTTCACATATGTTAAAAAGAATTCTGCATATGTAAAATAAATTTGTATTTAACACATAAACGTGCCCATATGACCTCTTCGTCAAATACATAAACGTGCCCACGGACCTTTAGTTAAGTACATAAACATGCACACATGACATCTTAGTTCAGTACATAAATATGCCCACATGGCTTCTTAGTTGAGTGTATAAACTTGCCCACATGACCTCTTAGATGAGTCCATGAACGTGCCCACAGGACCTCTTAGCTGAGTACATAAACCTCCCCCAACCACTCCCACCCTGTCCCGCGTCCAAATCTGCCTGTCCACGAATTTTTCATCCGCTTAACTCCACGTGCACCTCTCTTGAATTACAGATACGAGCACGTGGTCCTGGAGATATGCTAGATGCTTCAATGGCCTTCGCCAAGGAGCATAACCGTGTATTTGCGAGTTGGAGGACCAGTTTACAGCCTACTATTTCCTTGGTTCATTCTGATACAATAAAACATATAATGAAATCCGCCGAACCTAAGTCAACAAACTTGATGTCCAACTACGCCTTCCTGAAACAGTGGTTAGGTGAGTTTATCAGGGAGATTTAGCTAGGTGATTTTCATAGTTGGTATACAAGAAACCTTCGTAGAGGAAAAAATATGAAAAGAAAATTATATTACTATCACTATGATTTTCATTGAAGACCATTACGGTAACTGCATGTCCTTTAACACCTGTCTTTTTTGCTATCAGGAGATGGTTTGTTGATCAGCTCTGGGGAAAAATGGAACCGGAACCGGAAACTGTTGACGTCAGCCTTTCATTTTAATGTCTTAAAATCTTATGTTGGGATTTATAATGAGGCTGCCGACGTCCTTTTGGTTTGTATATCAAATGTTCAAATTCTTGTTTTAGTTTCTAAAGTTTAACTTATGACACTATACACTGTTAGAAGAACGTGGTCGCCCCGACCAGCCAAAACCTGGTCGGACCCCGTTCGACCAGCAAAAACCTGGTCGCTCATCATCGAATAGAAAGACCGACAAAGTTTTTCTTGGTCAAAAGAATAAGAAAGATAAAAGAAGACATATCTTCTGATGATAGTCATATCTCAAAGAATACACTCAGACACTCCCCCGCAACTAATGGATAGAGCTCTCCCTCTCTTAAATCTCTCTCTCTAAATCTCCTAATCTAAATAGTTGATTATAATTCCTTTTAATCAAACATCCAGTTCTGTTCGGAAATGCTAACTGGAGGCGATTCACTTGAATTGTGAGTTTTCGTTAAAACCCATCGGAAACCTCGATAAAAATATCAAAAGACATCTGATCCGACGTCGATTGCTCCGTTTGCAAGTTCACTGATGGTTCTTGGTATTTTAAGCCACTGTCGCAATCAGTACTGGGGCCGTATTTATTGATGCGTGGTACTTACGAGGATACACATCCTGAAAGACTGTTACGAGTCGTGAACACGATTTAACGACCGGTATATTCTGCCAATCCTGTTTTCGTATTTATTGTTGCGTGGTACTTACAAGGTAAACATCCTGGAAGACTGTTATGAGTCGTCAACACGATTTAACGACCGATATATTCCGCCAATCCTGTTATCGTTTTTATTAATGCGTGGTACTTACAAGGATAAACATCCTGGAAAACTGTTACGATTCGTAAACACGATTTTAAGACCGATATATTCTATCACTCCTGTTTTCGTATTTCTTGCTGCGTGGTACTTACAACGTAAACAACCTGGAACACTGTTACGAGTCGTGAACACGATTTTACGACCGGTATATTCCGTCACTTCTGTTGTCGTATTTATTGCTGCGTTGAACTTACAAGGTAAACATCAGGGAACACTGTTACGAGTCGTAAAGACGATTTTACGACCGGTATATTCCGTCACTCCTGTTGTCGTATTTATTGCTGCGTTGTACTTACAAGGTAAACGTCCTGGAACACTGTTACGAGTCGTAAACACGGTTTAACACGAGTTCACGACCTGTATTTCATTCGACTGGAAAATACCACTCGTCAACTCGGTGCTTATTATTATCGACATTATAGTTCAGTATTTATCTCAGAGTATTTGTCATTTAGCAGTTGTGATGGGACCAGTTGATGCTGAAATATTTTTTTGTCGGGTGTCATTTCCTTCGCTCATTGGGCTGGCACGCCGTCATATCGGTGAAATAGTCGTATGTACGATGTTAAACCCCAATCAAACAAACAGACAAACAGACAAACATTAAATTGGACAACATTAAACTTGGCTTTGGAGATTGCTAACTAACAGCTATTTATTAAAAGTAAGTTAGTAACATTTATATCAAAGGTTGGACAGGCCGAAGACTTGCTGCTCTTCTGTTTTCAGCGTCATTCTTACATTTGTCTAAAGTAGATATTCAACAAGATAGATTTGAACAATAATCTTGCTTGCCTTTCAGAGCAAGTTGAACCGTTTATGTAAAACAGAGGAATCTTTTGAGATCTTTAATCACATGACACTCTACACACTAGATGTCATGCTGCAATGTGCATTTTCTTATAAGGATAATATCCAAGATGCCGGGTAAGTAAGCAGACTAGATCATTTCCTTTGAAGAATAACTCGTACATTTCTGTATATAAAAAGATATCAGAAGACGCCATCTTGTTCAAATTTCGACACTAAAACTAAAAGAAAGTTTGGACAAAATTAGTACTGGAAGGCGATAACCACTGGTGGAGGAAGGCAATGAACTCTAAATCGAACCAGTAGGTCCACATAAGCTTAGCTTTTTAAGTATTACTTCTTTCCGAAAACGCCTAAACTGGTCAATAAAGTGACAGCCGTCAATGGAAAATAGAATCAACTGTATGGTCAATGCAGGATAGAACGTATTTACGATACCTGGATATAAAGCAAAACAAAACTAGGACTATGAAACGCTCGTTTGCTTCGTGACAGTTTCGAAAAAAGATAATGTTTTTACATGTATATACCATTTTGGTTTCAGAGACAAACCACATCCGTATGCACAGGCTGTTAGCCGACTAGCAAGTTTGATAAGGCAGAGAGTGTTGTAAGTTTAAAAATTTATTAATTAATTTATTTATTTTAAATTAGCTGGACATATATACATAAGTACAAAAGCCTCTTGGTATCAGATAACAGGTGAAAAAAACGATAAAGAAACTCGTGACCACGACCTATTATGTTTTGATCACGACCTGTTATGTTTTGATCACGACCTGTTATGCCGGATCACGACTTTTGTTATGTGGTGATCTCAACTTAAAAAATCAGGTTGATTTTTTTAAACATTCTTTTTAGTGTTCTCATTGATACAACAATAACATATGTAGGAGCTAAGACGAGAACAATGTCTGTGTAACATAATCCAAAATTAAAATAAAAAGCGCAAATTATCGGGACATCCACTTTGTACGTTACTATAGCTCGACTGCTAATTCTGATACATTTTTAAAAACTAATAACTCATCAAACAGTATAAAGTAGTTACAAAGTCGTGATCACGACATAATAAAAGTTGTGATCTCGATTTAAAACAAAATGTTGTGATCTCGAATATCTTGGCGTTTTTTTTTTACCTGTGAACTGGCACCGATTATTTAAGTCTCTCTCAGATGTGTTCACGATTTAACCTCACATCAAACTCCAAAAAACTTCAGAGCAAGAATGTTTCTGATTGGCTAGTTGGGTCTGGCCCAGAGATAGTAAGCCAATGAAACACAAGCATTAGAA
Organism: Mopalia vespertina; assembly: GCA_030265115.1. Lineage (NCBI taxonomy): Eukaryota > Metazoa > Mollusca > Polyplacophora > Chitonida > Mopaliidae > Mopalia > Mopalia vespertina. The sequence continues at coordinate 9,053 of JAQQZZ010097575.1, read as the reverse complement.
AACATGTCCGGCAACGCGATTGGTTACACCAGTTTTACAACAGATGTCTCAAAAAAGTAACATATTAAAATATTTTTGTTGTCCCTTCTATGGCTCTGTGTGTTTCTGAATTGTTATAGCCTTCGTATAGTCGCTACCTGGCTAAGTTTGTTGTACACTGTGTACTCGATTTTTGATTCCAAAATATGCACATGTATATATTATTTGTTAATACAGAGAACGATCAATTTGCACCGGTCGTTGAATCCGGGACAACCCAATTGACTGCACAAGTTCATGAAAGCTTGAAACGAATTTTCACCCAAGTAAATGATGCTGATCCTTAATATCGCACCATGTGAACATATGGTACCGTTACACCTAAACGGGCGTTAAGATACCATGCGATATAAGACTGTAATGTTCATGTTGCGACCCAATTCCACATAACTGATTTTGATTGAGACCGCCAAATTGTAAATCCGCGTACCAATCAGCGCAAACAGCATGCGCCCTTCGTTGAACAACGATAACGGTGTCGTATGCATGTCCCATAGAATCTATATCCACATTTTAAGACACTGGGACGCTCAAGCAACTTCATTTTTATCTACCTGTTTTTTTCTAATGTATTAAAATTTTCAGCCATCTGCTAAAAGCTATGGGCAGCCAAAGACAATGAAACCCGAGGCGTGTGCGATTTGTTTCATCTGTGAAAAAGAGTAGTATATGCAACCAATTATTGGGCTTGAATGCCAAGCCATCTCATCATTTTGCGATGTCATCGGGTGATAGAATTGTAAAGTCAGAGATTGTTCAAACTGTACAACCGCCTCTAGTTGCTACAGTCTACCGCTGAACATTTAGACATGCTTACAAAGATCTGCCTAGCTTGAGTAATTCCTTAGATATAATACTATCAACCGATTGAAATCTACAAGGCAACATATGATTAAATCTGCTGAAAACAATCGCACATTAACTGCGATTATTTCTCTTTTCTTATTTACATGATCTGTGTTTTTGACTGAGGTCAGTCTTTCCTTGCAATTGGTTCACTCGCACTTGGTCAGCTGACCGATTTGCGTCTTCTCGTTATCTAGAGCCCCGTAGAACACTTGCTGCACAGCAAACTAGCGCAAGACCACTTTTAATTTGCCATTAGCCGTATAATGTTAACATTTGGGGCCACAGCTCCCTCCCAAACTTTCGTTTGGCGAAAAAGGTTGGCACATACCTTAATTGGTCCCTTTGGAGTACACCATCAAAATCGTGACAGGTCATGACTGTTGAAATTTTAAGTTAGCTTTCGTACAATGTGATAGGGGTTGCCAAACCAACTTCAGAATGTAAGCGACGGCCGAATCATCTCTCCATCAAATAGTGCTAAATACACCTATTGAGGCTATAATATTACACTGACCAGAAACCTCCACACCATTACTTCACATCAATAATAAATACTCCACCATAAACAAGTTTGCAGGAACAGAACAAATAAAACAAGAAAACACACCATTTTTATTAAGAACTATATTCGAAAACTGATGTTGATTATAGCTTACGCCAACTACGGTGTATATTCTGTACTGTCATGCTGGATAATCGAACTGTGAAGAAAATCAGAAAAAATGTATTGGAAAGGCAAAGTGACGGTTTTTTCAACGGTGTTCGTCGATCGCTTAATAGGGCGCCTTACAATTCCAGGAGAGTATATATACGACCTTTACTTAGCCCTGAAACAGTTCACAGTTTATTTCAATTCACGGTTGCTTAAGAAGTATTTCTCTTTCCGACTGAGGAACACAGTTGTCTTATAAGTGAAATATTATCAAGGGTGGCATGAAGCGCACATCAAGCTATCAAATAATAATTATTATATCATTTTTTTTTCCAGACGACCTTTACTTTATCTGGACTTCTTCTTCAACCGGAGTAGTATTGGAAAAGAATACAACAAGAATGTGAAATTTGTTCACGACTTTTGTGAAAAGTTAATCAAGCAAAGAAAAATAGCTCTGGTAGGCCCTATTTGTTTTTTGTTTTTTTAATATTCACATTTTAAATTTCTGTTACTTAAAAAGAGGTTTCAAATCGATCAATCTCACATACAAAGAAATATTTCGGCAAAGCCGTGTTTTTGCACACTTGCTGTTTACCTAAATCCTTATTCTCCAGTAACGCGTTTTACTTGAAGCCAAGTGTTTTATTCCGTGCTACCCTTCATTACAACCCTTGGTAGAGAGAGGATTTCAAAACGGAGTATACAGCTACGTTATCTGTAAAGTGATAAAAACAGATAGTCAGATTTCTTAGCTAACGTATATGAACGGCTCAACCAACTATCCGAGGCTGTCTGTGCCGCGCCCTTTGATTGGTTCCAACAATCTCCCAGGCAGCCAATGAAAGGCGTAGTTGTATAATCTGATCTGAGGTGATCGAAGAGTTGCAAGGAGAGCAGCTGGAATAAAACCCTTGGTTAGTAAAGATAGGCGCACCTTTAAAGGCGTAAGCCTAATAATATAGCCAACTAGCCCACCAAGCATTTTTGACATTAGGGAATCAAATAATGTTTCCTTGACTTTACGAAAACCTTTTTGTTTTTCTTTGGTCCTGTTAAATAGAGGTGAGTTGGCAGTAAACGTTTGGCAATTCAGTCATCAGCCCACTTCAAAGAGCACAAATAGTATTACAAGAACAGTGTCAATTCTATACAACCCATCCATGTTATTGCCCGTTCACTTCTGGTTGATGATAGGCGATAGTTTCCTTCCAAATCCTTAAGTTAACGATGGCCTTTTAACCCATTTATTCCATCGCAATAACGTGGACTGCATAACACCATGAGTAAAAATAAACTCCTGGCCCTTAGTACCTGATCAGGAAATACGAATTATTCTTGACTAGAATCTGTTCAAGCGAAGAAAGTGTTATCTCAAAATGACGCTAGTACTAACAAAATGATACGTGCATGGTTATCCAGATATAAGAGATTAATTTTATCTATTTAAGCTGCTTGCTTTGTCGTGGTATGCTTGGATGCAGCTTCCTCTCGCCCTTATGCTCTCCAAGAGGCAACTCTAAGACGATCAACAGAATTCTTTGCTTTGCTTCTTGTCCTTGTACTTTCTTGCCATTATGTTCATTGACGTCCATGTTGGTATCCTTCATTCATATGGTTTCACACCTATAGTGAAATAATTTTAAGTACAACATAACACCCTAATCAAATAAAGAAGGAAAATGTCTTTTAAGTGATAAAAATTATAACATATAGATTAATCCCTGTGCCAAAATGATCATCTTTGGAAATAGTCTCAACTTGAAGGACAAATCAATCATCTTTTTACAGATCTAGACCTTGCCCGAATGGTAAACAGACGCGAAGTTTGTGTGCACTATGCTACGTAAACTACCGAACTATGTGATTTTGTCGAATTTAAAACAATGCGTATTACGATTTTTTTTATTATTATTATTTTTTGGGTGCTTTATAGGAGCAGACAAATGCATCTGGCCATGGTCAATTAGACTTCCTGGACATTCTGTTGACAGCTCGAGATGAACAAGGTGTAGGATTGAGCTTTGAGGATATCAGAGCCGAGGCTGACACATTCCTATTTGCAGGTACTACTAATTGGTTTTATCAACTTTTGATTTTGAAGCGCTCGATTTTGTTCATACCGAATTCGAAAATTTTAATTCTTTTAGTGTCGAACTGTGAATGTATACGAACTGGTTTTCTACCTCAGGACCATTCATATAGGGTCAATAATGAGGCCCAATCTGACTGGACCCAAATGTAGCTTAGATTCCTGCCAGGTCTTTTTCCCACCCAGTATTTCGATCTTGCAAAATCCTAAACAAAATGGCGTCGAATGTGCGATAACCATGAATTATTAATGACAGACCTGCTCTCTCAAACGTATTTATGACAAAGCAATGCATGGTCTGGATGGTAATCGGGGAAATAATTTGCGTCTGGTTTTAATCCGATTGAAATCGGTCACCAATTAAAAGTCCCAGGAAAGAAGAATGTTTTGCAGATGCGCAGTACACATTTAGTTCCCTATTCCTACATGTACTTAGTCTTTGCTTGTTTGTTCGTTTGTTTGATTGTGCCTTTCTGTCGTAATTAAGGTTATATCTCTCATATAACGGCGTGCCAGCCAAGCGGGTGAAGGAAATCACCCTCGACGTCATTGACAATACATCAAAAACAAACTGACGTCGTGTTGTCCCTTACCTCTGAGAGCACCAGGGTAATGGGAGCCTCTGAGAGCACCAGGGCAATGGGAGCCTCTGAGAGCACCAGGGCAATGGGAAGCTCCCTCTCAGCAGTCCGACTTAATAGTCCTAGCATGTACTTTAACATTTTCAGAAAACTGTTCAGGGCTTTCTCACAGGGTTTGCAAATGTTTACTATGAAAAAGCTTTCCCAGTAATCAGTGAAAACCATGCGCTGCACAATATTCTTGATGTATTCCCTTGTGTTTCAGGTCATGACACGACAGCCAGCGCCATCTCGTGGACATTATATTGCTTAGCTAAGTACCCGGAAATGCAGGAAAAGGTTAACCAGGAAGTCAGCGCCTTGATGGCTGGTAGAGAATATGTGGACTGGTAAGCCATTCAGTTTACATAATATCGTAGTGATTCATAAACATGAAACGTCATGTGATCTGAGATATTTCATGTTATTCATTCCACTTCCGGCTACCCACTACATTTTCTCTAGTTCGAGCATAAACGAAAATTTCAAAACATGACAATTCTCCCTTCCAATCCTCCAGCTGCACCCAACAGCAACACAAAATGCGGCTCTGAAAGATCGGTATTTAAAACATAGTGACAGAGGTACCCAGAAGTAAAGCAGAAGAGAACAAGTTAAATACCCTATAAAAATTGTTTCGTTTTTCAGGAACGATCTATCTAGTTTGAAATATACAACACATTTTGTGAAGGAGGTATTGCGCATGTATCCACCGGTACCCTTTATTTCACGTCTGACCTCAAAGCCTTGTGTCATCGATGGTGTTACTATTCCGGCCGGCATGGTCATTGTGCTACCCATTTTCTTGGTTCACCGAAACGCTGATGTATGGGAAAACCCTGATGTAAGTATTCCGGACACTCATCCGAAAAGTTTTAAAATTGTTTGTAAAATGTATTTTTGTTTTTACCTCAAAGTTAATCAAATTTCAATTAAAAAGTTAAACCGTGGTCCTATAAAGATATAAACGAAGCCATTTATTTAGGTTGTTTTTCCAAATAGCGTACATTCAATGGCTTGAGGCGCAATTCTCGACATTAAACGTAGTTGAATTTGACTCTTGTTTACTTCCCCAGTACAATACTTTATAGTGCAGTGAGCCTCAATTCTATGATACACTCCTGGTGCTGAGCTTGGCATAAAGTATTTCTTGACTGAAGACAAGGCAAACCCCAGACAGATTGGCTGATCCAGTTTTACAGAGTTCACTACCCTTTATAAGCACTGAGATTGGGTACCCTCCAGTCCAATCTAATCAAAAGCAGATCTAAAACGCTCCCCCGTGCTTTGTTTGTCGTTATTGAGATCTAACGCAAACGCCTGACTTACAGTGTGGGTTGGTTTCGTACATTGACCAATAACAGAACCACATTCTCAAATCTGGTTTGTAAAAGGCGAAGATATCCGCCCACGAGCAGGGGTGTGCCAACTGCGTTTTTTAACATGACGAAGTAATACGCGCACAATAAACAAACATGATCCAAAAGATGAACTTTGAGTTGGGTTCACATTTGCCCCCGTTAACTATACACGTGGCTTACAACATCAACACGGAGAAAAATCGGACGGATTTGGCTTGCTTTGGCTGAATTCGGTGTTTACCATAGCCCCGTGTTATCGGTGCGTTTTCTTTGGGTATTTTGTTTGACAACTGAAACGGTGACCTTTCGTGAACCCCACTAAGCTTGACCTTATACACTGTAAGAAAGGCGTTTGCGTAAGATCTCAATAGCGACAAACAAAACACGATGAGCGTTAACAATCTGATTTTAGTCGAATTCCTCCAGTCAACTATACCTTTAAGCACTGCTTTCCAATCCACATTGTCACCATGTCTGTTAGAGAGGTTTGGACCAGTTGACATTGATTGCTGCTTCTGCTCAGTTAAAAATGTCGGACGTCATTAACTTGTTTCCTTTTAACTCTTCATTATAATGTTGTGGTCCGCTTATAAAAGAAATCTGTGTTAGTATTGTTATTCGTTTATTACACTCTATCAATATATTTTGAATAAATGAAGAGAGAAAAATGTGCTTGCCTCCACCGGGAATCGAATCCTATCAATATATGTATGGGTAGATGAAAAGTTTTCTCTTTCTTTTAATCTTTTTTGTAGGAATTTTGCCCAGAACGATTTGAATCTGAAGCCTTCCTAAGCAGAGATCCATATTGTCATGTTCCATTTTCTGCTGGGCCCAGGTAAAACGAATGACAGAAGAGGCAATACCAAAGGCCTTGTAATCGGCATTACGCTAATGAACCAATATATCTGATCTGCCTACAGTGGTTAAAAAAGCATTATGTGTTTGTTTGGTTGATCGGGCTTTAACGCTGTACTTAAGGTTATTTCACTCATATGACGGCGTGCCAGCCGAATGGGTGAAGGAAAGCACCCTCGACATCACTGGCAACAAACAAACAATGACAAGTCAGGACAATCACAGGAACAATGCAAAGATATCACAAACTGATCGACTTTTTGTTGGACCTTAGCTCTGAGATCACCAGGGTAACAAGAAGCTCCCTCCCAACCCGCAGCGGTAAGAAAACAAATAGCTACAAACATTCCGGCATTTGGAATGTAAGAGGATATAGTAATAACACACAATGATATTTTTCATCAATTTAAAAATGTTATACCGCAGAAAGAGAATCAGTGGGAAAAATGATAAGCCAGCGCGGACCCGTGAGAAGACAATTTTGTTTCAGAAAGCTTAAACGTGGCCAAATAAATGAAGGGGTTTCCGGCTGACGATTGAAGAACACCTGGCTTAATTAAATCTCATAATTACTGAAGAAATTAATTTACCAAAATTAACATTACTTTTCTACTAGAAATCAAACGATCATAAAACCCATGATGTACCGTTCAGCCATACTAAAATTAAGTTTCGTACCGTATATTTTACAACCGTAAGATAGTATTTTGTACAACCGGGTTTCATGAAATTTCGTAGGAACATTTTTTTTATTGTAAATGAATTTGTCTTACGAAGTTTCATGAAAGTATGCGCCTTCTGGCTAACGGCAGTATAATTAAAGTATATTGATGCTGTCAGGTATGGAGGAACATTAATTTTCAAACATAGCGTTTAATTTTCAAACATAGCATTTGTATATATAAGACTTCACATTATGGTTGTGTTGCTGTTCACTGTTTGGAAGTGCTTTATCTTAATTACATCCCCGGTGTTGTGCCAAATCAACGCGACTAGAAATTGTCCCTTTTTAACCAGATAGGTCTTCTGTACACATTTCATTATTTTACGGAATTGAAATTTTGTTTTCAGAAACTGTATCGGACAGAACTTCGCTTTCAATGAGGTGAAGGTTGTCATTTGTCGCATAGTGAAAAGGTAAGTATATTCTGGTGTCCTGGCAGTAGGAAACTAGTATTTACTTAGCATAGGAGGAAGCATCTTCTCTAGCCAAGAGTTTTATTCCGAGCTACTCTGCATTACAACCCTTGGCGGATCGAGCGCATTTAAAAATTCATTTACAAACGCTACTTTCAAGCGATTGATTGGTTGCGTGGAAACTTCTAGACACCCAATCAGATGTTGTGTTAAGAGAAGACATTGCTGGTAAAAAAATGACTGCGATTGTCAATAATGAAAGTTGGTGAAGTGTCGATTTTTTTCGGACATGTCCGGGGTATTCAACCAACTCAATGAGAGTATTGCATATGTACTCACCCCTACAAACAACAAATCTCTGTATGAATGCAAATATTGCTTTACAAAGTTAAACAAATTATCAAAACTTGGGTATGACATTCAACATAGGTTATCAGCGCTTTAACTCGAACTTTGGTCACTTTATCCGCCAGGGGGCATAGCTGAAATTCTGGTTATATGCGTTCGATCCGCAAAGGGTTGTAATGCAGAGAACCTCGGAGTAGAACTCTTGGCGAAGTTGAGGAGAAAGTTCCAGTATTGTAAAACACTTCACATTTAACTGTAGGCCTAGTGCTTGTGTCAATAACGGCTGGAATACTGCACCGTCGTATAAGTGACCAATACCCTTAGGCACAGCGTAGAACACAAATTAAGCAATCAATAGGGCATGCTGAATGCGTTGTAGCCATTTGAAATTACTACCAAATAAAATATTTAGCGTAACTGTATTCGATTAAACGGAGGTTTTGCGTCAAACTTCAGTATTACGAGGTTATTAAGTCCTTACTAATAACCTCCATCGTACATCAGTTTTACGTACTACTTTAGTTTTGTCTTTGCTGGGGTTTTTTTTTAATCGTATTTCGGGTTTACATCATCCTTCAGTTTTTACATATAGTACGTCAGGTTTACGTCGTGCTACAGTTTACGTCTAACTTCAGTTCCACGTCTTACCTTAGTTTTGCATCGTACTTCTGGTTTGTGTTTTTTTTACTCGTATAACGAAAGCCAGTCAACTGGGTGAATGAAACCAAGTTGGGAATAACTGGCAACTGGGTGTATGAGTGAGTCTGACGTGGACTATCGTCGTCATATAAGATAAGTGAAATACCATTGAGTACGACGGAAAACCCCAAACATAAGAAACAAACACTGGCAACCAAAAAGGTGTCCTAAACACGGTTCAGATGCAGGCGCACGCCATATGGTGAAATAATACATTGAGTGGGCAATTTACAACAAAACCCCCCCAAAAAAACACCAAAAACTAACATCGAAACGCATTTTGTAACCATCCAGTACCATCTAGCTTTTTAGCGCAGACTTGGAACTTTGGGATAAACCCGCACCATTACTGTCTTGCCAGGAAGTGACGAGGGTGCTCTCCCTTTACTATAAGCCAA
>JAQQZZ010097564.1:0-16843 GCA_030265115.1 Mopalia vespertina | reverse complement strand
ATGTATCACAGGGTTCAGAATACAAAATAAAGCTGGACAGTAGTTAATGAAACACATAAAAGTCGATAAGTGTAAAAGCTTAAAATTACACGCTTATGAGCGTTTCAACTCTGTATCTCTACGGCTACATGATATGATAGACGATCAGAGATCTGCATCTAGGGGAAGGTAAGACGGCATTTAGGTCTACAGCGGACCTAGACTTTGTAGCATATAGCTGTTATTTATTAGCTCAGAGTTATGTGAAAGATGTAAATAAACATTAAAATGCCGTACAAGTTCGTATATTGTGCCTTCCATGAAAAGATCCCTGTAGCCATATACTAGTATACAGATATTCAGTTGATGGTACCTTGCTCAGTTAAAAAGAAATGTCCGAACATTATTTTATTTAATTTTATTGAAAACTTTGTTTTTTTCAATTACCTGCTTTCCAGGTCTATTGCTTCTACTTGCTCTTGCTTAATGGTCACAGAGCCTTCTGCCATTCTGTACCGTTTTAGTCCGTCGTTAAATCTCAAAACATGTGCATTTCGTTCAGATGACAGCAGCCAAAACACAGAAGCACGTGGTACTTCCGGCTGATAGGCAGCGGATGAATGAAACAAAAACAAAGTATTAAAATAATAAAAAGTGAGATAATTTCCAATACTTTATTTTTCCCTATTCTATATAAAAGTTAAGTGTTTGAAAATTTACAGCATTGATTTTTCTTTCACTGAATATCGTCAACAAAACCTATTCAGTGCAGAACTCCAACCATGACGATTATGGCGGAAAGTCAGGTTTGCAGCGTTTATTGTCAATAATTTCAGTGATGTTACGGTGACATATTGACCAATTTTTATCGAAATACATTCTAAACCTAACCTGGTTTCTGTTTCATTTCAGCCCGAACTAATAGAAGGCTGTAGACTGCCAGTTTTATTGAGTAATGGGGATGAATGGCGTAAGTTCACATTCAAAATGGTGGAAAATAGCGCCCTCTTGTGGCCAAGTTAGTTGGCTTGAGTGTAAACATTGATGCTAATCCCGATGTGTGTTTATATGCGATCTCTAAAATGTGTGTTAGATGTGTATTTTTTGCGTGTGTACATTCTCAGTTTAAAATTACACTTAAACAAGTTGAATTTAATGTGGACATCACATTTTATAGGTTCACAATTTCACTTTCAATTTCGACCCAGAGTTACCTCCCTTTTATTACGGGTAGTTTCCCTTTCACGGTAATGGGTTTCACTATGGATTACTAAAAGTATTTTTCATCCGACCACATATCTTTGAATATTAAATGCTTGCCTTCTTCATACTTAAAACATTTCTAAATCTAAAACAGACCTGTTAATTGTTTTAAGAATGAAAGGAAGAGCATTGAATGTTGTAAGAAATACTATTTTATCATTAGGTACGTGACAGCAGCAACCATGGGGTGGCTTGTATGAGGTTTCCTGTCAGTTTCAGTATGGCAGAGTCAGAAGTGGATAATCCACCATCATGTCAATGAAATACCCGTGATTGCTATGTTAAACCACAAAGAAGCTAAGCAGTCTGTTCACAATAATTAAGTGACAATTATTAGCAGTTCGAATACCCTCTGTTTCCCAGTCAAAAAGTCAAATAGATTTTTCTACCAGAAATAAGCAGATTATTTTCTTATGTTTAATGTGCCATTATATCATAATTTATAGACAATTGGAATTACCCTTCGTTTGTCAGTCAAATGGACTGACACATTAAAGTCAAATAGATTTCTCTATGCAAAATTGACCGATAGTTTTTCTCATTTTAAGTTTGCCATAATTCATCTTAAAATAACACACTCTTTACTTACAGATATGGCAGAGATCCTCAGCAAAAAGGAAGTCGGCGGAAAAAATGTATTTTACATCCATTATGAAGATTGTAAGTTGGTGTGGCATAAAACCCTTATCAAGTACATGTAACAGCAAAAGACTTCACCCTACTTTACCCTCATTTGAGTAAAGTTTAGAAGCTGAGATAACATAGCAAAGCTTTATCGATTTTCAACTTCTGGAATTATTGTACATGACAATGGATCAGTGCATATACTTGCACCTTTTTCAACCCAATGTTTTACCCTTTTTATTGAACACACCAGTTAGACTTGCGTTGATGAATTTTAATTGATGTATATGCATTTGTAAGTTTTCCCCAATCTTAAGTTTTAAGTTAGATGTGGGACCAACAAATGCATGTTATGTGTCTTGAAGTGTCAACGTTAAATAACAGAGGTTTGGGAGGAAGTTTCCTGTTACCATGTGGCCTGCGCTCTCAGAAGTAAGGGGAAACATAAAGCCGATCTGATGTTTTTGTATAAGGCCTGTGTTTGTGTCCAGTGTAGTCAAAGGTGGTTTCCCTCACCCATTGTGCTGGCATGCTTCCATGTGAATGAAATAACCGTAAGTACGGAGTTAAATCCAGTGGTGTCGAGGGTGGGTTCCTTCACCCATTGGGCTGGCACGTCGTCATGTAAGTGAAATACCTTGAGTATGACGTAAAACCCCAATCAAACAAACAAACAAATCTTTTTAAAATGAAATGAGTTAATAACTGTTTAAACTTTATTTACAGTTAACAAAAGGTTGGACGAATGGGTATCTGAAGAGCGAATGGATATCACTAGATTGGAACTGCCCAAAAAAGATTCTAAGACACCAAAGAAAGAAGGCAAAGGTGTAAACGGGTCAGCTTCCAGGCCTTGTAGTCCAGACAGAGAACAAATGGTAAAAATAGCCCTTTATATTTTCATCTTGTTTTTTTACTTTTTAAATAATCTTGGCTCATTGTAGTTTTTGCCTTTTACCTGATATCTTAATACAAGGCATTCTGTAGCCCTTATAGGGATTCCCCTAATTTGCAGACTTTTTTCTCGACCAATCAAAAAGCCCAACATAAAGGGAATCCCCACAAGTTGTAGCTACAAGTCGTACCATGAGAATGCACCTCAAGTAAGGGGGTATGTCCAAAGTGCAATCTTGCTGTCTTTATTTAGCACTAAAGGAACATTAATTTCCCATCAATGCAGACATTTTACATTTTGTAATTGTGTTAGGGAGACTTTTTAGCTTTGCCATACAAGTGAAAAACCTTGCGCACAGTGTTCAAGACCAAACATCCAACCAACCAATCTAATTCAACAATAGATTGGGGGAATCCTTTCTCCTGAAGGAACATCCAGTGGGTGAATAGAAGCTTCCTCTTGCCCTTGTGCTGTCTGAGCTAAGGGGCTAGATGAGGCGTTTTTGTTATGTGATGTCTTTGTTTTGTGATTGTCATGCAGTGTCTTTGTTGCCAGTGGCAACATTGGTGGTTTCCTTCACCCATTAGGCTGTTGCACCATCATATGAGTGAAATGACTTTAAGTACAACGTTAAACCCCAATCAAAATAATAATGAACCCATTTTTTGAAAAGAATGTCTGGAGAAAAATTTGTGTTCTCATATCTTGTGTGTCATACATTTTACATTGCTAGTACCCATTCAAACAAAAACAATGAACATGTATGCCCATTTTACCCCCATGTTTTCCCACATTTTTGATAATTGAGTCTTTGCCACAGCGAACAATTCAAACACTATAAGGACAGGAAAAAAATGACTACCATTGACATTTGCAGGAGATTACTTATAAATATAAGACTGCTCGTCTTCTTTTTGTTTATCTGACATCAATCAGCCATATGAATCAATTAATCAATCAATAAAATTCAATATAATGCCAAGCAACCTAACAGTGGCACTTGTAACTAATTTCAGAATGGAGCTCTCCCAAAACAAAAATCCACAGCTGTTCGAAAGAGAAAAACAGCAGAGGAAGATGTAAGTTTCCTGTATGTCTGTATGTTTGTCAGACTGTCTATTGTGCTAAAACATGTCATTGTTTGTTGGCCATGGTTCTAGGTATGGTTTCCCCAAGCCATTGGACTGACACACTGGCATATGCGTGAAATGAACAGTAGTACATCATAGAACTCCAATCCAATTAGCAAATCCTGTTGCCCAGACTTTCTCCTCATATCTGTGGCTACAGGAAGCTGATCTGTTTTGTGAAGTCTTTGTATTGCATTCTGTGATTATCTTGTCTTGTCTGTGTTTTCAAATGTGTCCCGGGTGGTTTCCATCCTCAGTTATGCTGGTATGTTGTAATACGAGCATAATAACCTTAAGTACAATGTTGAATGCAAATCAAACAAATAACCTTTCACCTTGACATGCAGCATTGCATAAAACACCGATAGAAATATCTCTGGTAAATTACATTTTCAATGCAAACTGGAGTAATGTATCAAAACGTCTTGACAGTGCACCAATTTTATCTTTGTGTATTTGTGGATATTATTAAATATTATTATCAACATTCTGCCATTCACTCTCAGCTAAGAGGCAACATGAAGCCCATGTCTTTGTGTTTTGTTTGTATTGCATCTTGTAATATCTTGTCATTGTTTGTTGCCAGTAGCATCAGGGTGGTTTTCATAAACCAATAAGTGAGCATAAGAGGGAAATAACCTTAAGTACAGAGTTAAACCCCAGTCAAACAAAGTCACTTGGAAGCCAGTGTTAAACAACAAATGTAATCTTTAAAAAAAATTATATCTGTGTGTTTTAAATTTTTTGTACACATTTCTGCTTGTCTTGTATATTTGCCATTTCTTGTAAATATTTCTTCAATGGTCTTATTTTTTTTTATTGTACACCCCTGTAGTGTCATACCAACTGATTTGTGTTTTGTTAAATTGACGAGTTCTCCCTATGTTGTTTGGTGTTGTGGTATTAATGGTGTCCTTTACCCATCCTCCAGAGTGAGGCTTCTATGTTTCAGCCTGAACAGGAACCCTTACCAAAGATACCACGACAGACAGGCAGTATGGTCGCACATCATGACGACATCGTCACCAGAATGAAGAATATAGAAATGATAGAATTAGGTCGTTACAGAATAAAACCATGGTACTTTTCTCCATACCCTCAGGTTAGTACTGTCATTAAACGTTACCTGAATTCGGTTAATAGTAAATCTATTTTGTGTATATAGATAGATTTTCAGTGACTGTGGTCTTTATCAGTTTCTCCATTTAGCTTTATGCTAAATGTGTAAACCTAGTATAAAAAAAGTTATTATTATTATAATTAGCTCTAAAGAACTTCTCGTGCAGCTTGGGTTTAGTGATAAGTGTGTTGGCAGACTAATCCACTTCGAAATACTTCTCACAGGTTCTAGCCTGTTAGTCGCCCATAGGTATATTAGTGGCTGCGGAAATTGCTGGATTGGTTTTTTTTAACGAGGTTTCCTTCTGACTTTCCACTGTATTTAAAAAAGGAACATTGTAAATGGAGAATCTGTCGTCCCATAAGTTAAATAGTCCTCTGGCTAAAGGTGTTTTTTATTTTCGATAAATTATCTCTGTTAATTGTCAAAATAACATGCACAGGAGATATTTTGTTCAATGGTGAGAAAGTAAACAAAAATAGACAAAAGACATTTGACAAACTATATAAAAAATTTAACAAAATAAATAAAATATGTGAAGTTTCCAGAAACAGTGATTTCATTGAAGTCTAAGTTGATGTAAATAGCACAAATATACATGCAAGTTTTATGTTTATAGACTGCCATGTTCACAAACTATTTTTTTGCTTTTTTCATATACTTTCAGGAATTAACAAAAATGAGAATAGTCTTTATATGTGAATTTTGTTTGAAGTATCTCAAGAGTAGTAAATGTTTGGAAAGACATTTGGTAAGTTTTTTTTTACCTTTATGCAGGGTTATACTAGATTTTACTGCCAAATATCAACTGTAAGAACAGTCTTATGTCATTTTTTCTTTCACAACCATACTTTTAACTTAACAGAATAACTCACCATCAGTCGTACATTTTATTTGTTAAACCTTGGGCAATGTGGCCATTGTCGATTTCTTGACACTTGTATTTTTGAGTTTTCTAGATTCACTGTGATCAGCTTAATATTAAAATTTGTTGATAGATTTTCATTTAGATTCATAGCAGGTGGCTGGGAGAAGGGTTCCTGTTATCCTTGTGCTCTTAGAGCTATGAATGCTGTCTGTACTTAGCACTGGAGGGAAATTAACTTTCCAACATTATGAAATGTTTCACATCTTGGTTGTGCTAGTGTCAATTATAGTTGGAATAAACCGCCATCATATAAGCGAAATACCCTTAAGCATGGCATAAAACACCAATCAATCAATCTTAGAGCTATGGTTGATTTGTTGGTGATGTATTGGTATTGTGATTGTCCTGTCCTGTAATTGTTTCTTGCCAGTAATGCCGTGGGTGGTTTTCTTCACTGATTTGGTTGGCACACCGTCATTAACAATATAAGGTGGATTTAATTTTTCAGATAAAATGTTTATTGCGGCACCCTCCAGGCAATGAAATCTATAGGAAAGACGGAATTTCTTTCTTTGAAATTGATGGCAGGAAGAACAAAGTAAGTGCCATTGTTAAATACCTTAAGGTTTATATCATTTTTTATATCGTACCAAATCATTAGTGTCTCTATCACCCTGTTCATGGATTTGCTGGGAGTTGATATAATTAGGAGTAAATTTATTCAATAGCTCAAGGTTTAATGAAGCATTCAAAAAGTAAGACAATGAGGTACATGTGGAAATTTGTTTGCTTCTAATAGGTATCGTTCGCATGTTGATGTTCAATTCTGTTTGAAAGAGCATGGTCTCTGGCCGAGGGCAGGTTCTTCGACGATTAGCAATGCTGTCTTCACTTAGCACTCGAGGAAGATTAACTTTGAAACAAGATCAAAACGTCTCACATTTTCGAGTTGTGCTAGTGTCCATTATTGTTGGAATACACTGCCATCATATGTCAAATGATTAGATCAATTATATGTAAACCAATCAATCAATCATGTTTGGCCCTCTCTCAAAGGGAAGTATACATGTGCCAAGACATACTGGTCGAGGGTTTGGAGGGAGCTTCCTGTTGCCCTTTTGAGGGTGGTTTTGTTAACCGATTGGGCTGGCATGCCGTCATATGAGTGAAATAACCTTAAGTATGGCATTAAACCACAATCAAACAATCCAAGACACACTGTCTTTGCACTGGAGGATCATGTATTTTCCAACACAGAAAAACACATCACATTTTATGATAGATTGTGCTAGCATCCCAATAACTGTAGGAATACATCACCAGCAGTTAAGTGAAATACCCTTGTACACTGTGTAAATCACCAATCAGTTTACAAGAGAAAGTATAGCAATGAACATCAATCAATCAATCTCTCATGTTTATATCCTTGTCTACTTTCAGGCATATGCTCAGAATCTCTGTCTACTAGCCAAGTTATTTCTGGACCACAAAACATTATATTACGACACAGACCCTTTCCTATTTTATGTAGTCTGTGAACAAGATGAGAGAGGCTACCATATAGTTGGCTATTTTTCAAAGGTGAAACATATTCTCTATCCGTTGTGGTTGTGTCATAATATATCAAACCACGTCCTGCACATCTAATATTAAGCAAATTAGCTATATTTTCTCCAGTCTATTCCATTTGTTTGTTATGTCCCATTAAGGTTTAGACTGTTACTTGCAAAAGTTAAGTTTTGTATTTTGTATAGACTTGTTTTATAGATATTGGGTAAATAAATCCTATATTTCTTTTAATTCATTTTAAGAAACATATTACTTCATAAAGGACACAAAGTTGTTTTATTATCATATAATTAGCCAAGACTAGATTTGATTAACATCTTATATCTATTCTAGATTAAGTTATGCTATCACAGAACCATGTCCTGTATTTCTGTAGTATATAATGACTTGAATGTGTTGTGTTTAGGAAAAAGAATCGACAGAAGATTATAATGTGGCCTGTATACTTACACTACCTCCCTACCAGAGAAGAGGATATGGCAAACTGCTGATTGAATTTAGTATGTGTATAATGTAATCATACTATTGTCAGGATCAGTGGTTAGCGTGTCGTACTACTGATCCTCTTTAAATGTACTGGTCATACACCGCCATCATCAGGGGAAAAACCCCAGTCAGATTAACCCTTTAAATTTTGACAAACTGAAGAAATAATATATTAAAATAACTTCAATGAATGTCATTGTGTTGTCACAAATAAGGTTACAGCTTTCCCCAAATGCTTAATGGGGACACATCAATTTTTAAACCCGCCTGTCTGGTTCTATTTTGTTCAGCTGTGGTTTGGTGGTGTCGTCTTAGTAATCCTACTTCGATGTACCGCTCCATGGTTCGAGGCTATCAGTTGATCTTAGGGTGTATGACAGAGTCAAATGAATACATAAATTTTGTTCAGATTTCAATACTGGATTGTTATGTTAGATCAATTATATGTAAGCCCCGATAAAATCGTGACTTGTAATTTGTTTCCAGGTTATGAATTGTCCAAGTTTGAGGGGAAGACTGGTTCTCCAGAGAAACCGCTGTCAGATTTGGGCTTGTTATCGTACAGAAGTTACTGGTCTCAAACAATCCTCGATATCTTATTGACTCTCAAACCAAATGAAGCTGGTGACAGGCCCATCATCACTATAAAGTGAGTTTGTTCATCATGTGTCAGGGTGAAACAAAAGTAAAATTGTTTGTTAAAGTCTTCCACTACATTGGTTAATCTTGTGAAAATCAAAGTTAAATTTGCCTTGGAAAGTTTATTTTATTTCTGTTGAGAAGTTGGCAGTGCTCTAGTAAATGTCTGGGTGGATCTCACAATAGCTATAGTGCAAAAGTCTGTCTAACTGAGCATTTAAAGTCTATTTGTGTTAATTTGTTTTGCACTATTTTTACTTTCTTGCCATTAATATTATTTGACTGTTGATGATATTCAGTGGCAGGGGATTAGCCAGAAATCAAAAGTATGTTGTCCAAAATGGTCATTTTTCTTCACTTTTTATGTAACTGGGTGTCCAATATTTACAGTTTCCCTATCTCGTGCATGTTAAAGTTACTTAAAACAGGGTGTCCAAATGAGGCAATTGTTCTTCTCAGGGTGTCCAAAGGATGGGTGGACACCCCTCTGCCTAAGCTCTTGTTCAGTGGTTTTTGTATTGTTTAGTGAAAGTCTTTGTTACACCAAAGAGCTCATGTGACTTTAAGGCCATTAAGGAAATTCGTGTTTATGTGATATATTTTACTGTTTTATTTCAGCGAGATCTCTGAAATGACGAGTATAAAGAAGGAAGATGTGATTTCAACATTACAGCACCTCAATCTTATCAACTATTACAAAGGACAATACATTATAACAATGGCTACGGACCAGATTGAATCTCATTCTAAAGCTATGGCTAAAAAAATTATAACAATTGACCCAAAGTGTTTGCATTGGCAGCCAAAAGACTGGAGTAAACGAGGGAAATGGTGATCGTCCAAAGTATAGATCTCAACTTTTAGTGCTTTGGATTACTTTAAAAAAAGGGTTCCCAGGGTTTTTTCCTATCGGCAGGCATTCGCTAGTTGTTGAAAATGTCTTCTTTTTTCCCCCAACTGATGTTGTAAAGCTATTAACATAGAAGGCTGTATCAGTGGTCTCTTATTCCCTAATCAAGAGTTTTATTCCGAGATCATCTAAATTATATCCATTGGTGGACTGAGCCGTTGTAACTTGAATCTACAGCCACGCAAATGATTGGCTGCCTTGGAACTTATAAGCACTCGGCTAGTGTAAAATTGTAGCAATTGTCAATAATGAATTTTGTATGTAAGTTGAAAGTGCATAAATAATAGATCTGATGTAATTGTATTTATTTGTTTGTTAGTTAACTTTAGGTTATTTCACTTGCATGATGGCATGCCAGCACAATGGGTGAAAGAAACTACCCCCGATGCCACTGGCAACAGAGACAGGACATAAAACAAGAAATCACAAACAGATTGGCTTCCTGTTGCCCTCTAGCTCTCAGAGCACCAGGAACTTCCCTCTCGACCCTCAGCCCGGTGTTATTGTAACAGAAGGACTTAACTCAGCCTTGGTCACTTCACTCGACAGGGGGCATAGCTGTTCTTGTAAATTCTGGTTATAGAAACTCGGTCCACCAAGCGTTTTAATGTAGAGCACCTCGGAATAAAACTCTTTGTTATTGAAAATGTGGTCTTGCGTGCTCAAAAGGTTGTCAGTCTAATTAATGTGGTCAGAATGGGAAATGAGTCTTGCTTAAAAAGTTATGCTCGTGTTGTCAGTGATTGACGCCTGTCCTCCTTGGACCAGTTTATGTCTATATCTCACAGATTGTTTAACTGTTAAATGGCAGGCTGTTGGACTAAACTGTCAAAGCTAAGAGGCAACACAACTTGGTTCTATTGTCGCATTACACACAATATTTACACACTTTATCTAATTGCAGTATGTATGATGTCATGCTGTGTATCTTGTTATTGTTGTCAATGGCATTGTGGGTGGTTTCCTTCACCTCTTGGGCTGACACATTATATGAGTGAAAGTACGAAATAAAATGACAATCAAATAAGTATGAGGGTACACAAATCACAAACCGTATGAAGGAATATAATATGTTTAGTCTTTCTTAGTCCAGTTGTTGGAAAGCCTATTTGTCTCTAACATCAGATTAAATTACTAATAGTGGATTAGTGATAAGCCCTTCCTGGCAGGACATCATCTTAGAGCAGAAACCTTTCCGAGACCAGGAATATTAACACTTAACAGAATCATAGTCGTATCATATATCCGAGTGACATATAATTACATACATATTATTATACATTCTGCATGTATTTAATATAAAGAATTTTGAATTTACAGTCTTTTTTAGAGTAGCAGTTTGTAAACCTGATTATACATTACAAGGTCTTCAAATGTGAAACTATGCCTTAAACTTTATTGGGGTAAAGATATAGCACATTTAAAATAAATAGGAATGATTTTAAATTAAATACAAATTTATTTACATTAAGTCGCTGAGTTAATGATTTTGGTGAATAATTATTAATTATCATGGATTTGAAGTATACATATTTTATTCCGTAAACATAAAATTATTTATTTCAAGAAAATATTATCAACTTTTATGTTCTCATAAAATTGGATTTAATTATTTTAAGTCTGGAAAGGGCAATATTGCAGCTTTTGTTGCAGATTTGTGCTATTTAAATATGAACAAATGGTGTTTAATGGCAACAATAGGAATTTCATCAACTATACATTTAAACTTTTTGTGAAGATGCTTCACTTCACCATGATAATGCCTGTGTGAATGTTGTATATGAAAGGAACATAGTAGTAGAATGTTGTGTGAAAGTGCCTAAGTGTGAAAACCTGTAACGGCGCAAAGTTATTATGAATGCAATGTTAAAGGTACAAGGTATCTTATGAACGTTTTAACAGCATAAAATGTGTACAATAGTTTATTAATGTACATATATAGGAAGTGCGAGTCCAATAAAGTTGTTTTGCTGTCAAATAATCCTTTTAATATTTCTCGTGTTATATTTCCATTTCAATCTTGAGACCAGAGGGGAGAAAAGACAACGGTCACAGAATACCAGAATTTTCAGATGTTTGTTCACAGCCACTTGTGTGGATTCGGACGAATGGGATAGCATTAGATAACAAATTCCATAATTTTACAATCCTCATGTCTGTGTTGGGATACCAATAACTTGAAAACAATTTAGGCATGCCGATCATCTAAGGTGAATTAACAAATGGAAGCAAGATTTGCACAATAAACGATCTAAACCAAATCACTTCTCAGACATATACAATAACATCCAGAGAATTCACAAATATCTGAAATAACCGTAAGGGTGGAGCCAAACTACAAACAAATTATTCATTAATTTGGAAAATTAAGAATTATTTCAAGCCTGGATTCATCCATTTATCGTCCCCTAGTGGCAGATCTCACTCTCCAACATTATTTGAGTGACTAGATAGCAAATGTTAAAAATAATTACATATCCTAGGAGAGTGACCAACTGTCAAGTCTCCATTTCCTTTTTGTCACCAGGAAGGCTGATCTGTAAACACAATTTAAATGAAGGGGACCGCACTCCGTTTATTTTAATTCAATTGATACAAAATTTAGCTGCACATCTTATGACCGAGGCAGGGCAAGTAAACATACCCTTGGGAAACCCTTATCCAATAAGTAGTCCTATGTCCTCACTGGATTCACCATTATAAAAACTGTTGCACCTCCTTGTGTTAGAGAGGTTGGAACCAGAGGTCCTACATTTCAATGAGTGGAAACAATCTGTCAACTGCTCCCTACCTCGGAGGTGCAAATGTATATTTTAATAGCCGTTAATAAATGACATAGGTCTATGTAATAGATAGGGGTTACAAGAGAGCTGGTTGCCGATTTGTGAAAATTCAGCTGAGGATGTTGTGGATGGTCAATATGGCCAGCAATATAGCTATGGTAAGAGTCAGAGTAGTAAAACTGTGAAAGCTGATTAAATTTATAAAATGAAAATTTTCTATGCTTTTCTTATTCAGACATTTTATCTATCCTCATAGTAAATAAAAGTTGTCAATTCCTTTAAAGATCTTTTCCAAAAAGAAACAATGTCTAACTTGTTTTTTGCCATCTTCTGGAAATATATATCTAGGCTCAAAGGTGCCGCTTATCTAAGAGATCACCCGGGTCCAGTTGCACGAAAGACTTTTAGAGGCGAACACCAGATTAAATCGCTAATATCAGATTAGTTTGTTTGATTGAGTTTAATGCTGTACTTAAGGCTATTTCACTAATATGGAAATCACCCTCAACACCACAGGCAACGAAAAAAGTTTATTTGATTGGGGCTAATGTCGTACTTAGTATTTCACTTATATGACGATGGATTGCACACTTCACACTGTTCCTTGCCTAATTATGGTGGGAAACTGAGGAAACTGAAAACCACCGCCCACAATTGCCGGAGCCATATCATGTGACTCCCTCATATACTTGATGGAAGACAGGTGGACTACATCCTGTGAACGGTACATCCAAGTAGGATTGGTAAGTGCACTTCCTAACCACTATGCCGTGGACCCAATGAAAAAGGACCATCACAAACAGATCGGCTTTGAGGGCAACGGGAAGCTCCCTCCTAACAGCTGATAAAAATAGACCTTCAGTATAATGTGATGTCCTCTAATAGTGGATGTAATTTAATAGTGATTCGAGCAACCAGCCTCAGGCCAACCAGATGCTCGCACTAGTAAGACTAAACGGCTAAAACTAGAGCCCAAAAGCTTTGATAAGGGGCTATTACCTATCTGTCAAAACACTGACCGGATTTACGATTGGGAGTTTATTTGGTTAACTGATCGTATAACATTGCTATTTACGCTACAAATGACGTAATGCTGAGTGAGGCCCTTTGGTTAAATACACTGGTTGTTTCAATTACAGTTGAATTTCTTTGTTCTAAATTCTCTCTTTATGGGGCTCCTACACTAACACCCATAACTGCCGATCCAGGACAAATGTACGCTATTCACAGAACCGAATCCGTGCACGTGTGTTAAATAAGATTTTAAATAGCGGGCGTTTTCACTAGACTCTCGGGTGTTTTGGTGGCACTCGCCACTTTCAACTTCGCTGTCTGAACTATCAGAATCAGAAGAATGCTCACAAACAGAAATGTCGGACTCATTATCGTACCCTCTTTCATCGATATACAAATTATTTTGCCGTTCAATTGATATTTTGACAGTTATGTCATCAAAACAAAGACATAGTTTTACGGGTAAACCGAAAACGAGGCTGTGTCAGAATAGGGGATTTCCAAAGTGGAAAATGACCACAAGCCAGTACTGACCTCTTTATATAGGTCAGTGCAAGCCAGTCAGCTTTCATAGGATGCCCTGAGGCTCTCGAGGAAGGTGTCTTTAATGTGATCACTGGGAAACTGGGTTAAAAAAACTTGGCAAGCGATAATAACCCGCTCGCTGCTCACTATGCGTATCAATTTTTTGCATCTCAAACGCTAAATCAGCCTTAATTTAGACATTTGACTGTTTATATACGATACTCTTGTTCAGACTTATAGGTATACAATTCAGCTACAAAAACCCAACAATTAAAAGGCTTTCAGTAATATTTTTTTGGAGGAAGTCCCTGCGCATTTAGCTAAAAATGAGCGAACTGTCTCAATTTTTGACGATTACAGAATAGGGCTATAGCAATAGCCCCATAAAAAGTTAACAGACCCAGAATAACTGCAGATAAAACATTTATTTACAAGTGCAATAATTTATTTAGAATCTGTCCGATGACCTGGATGCTACAGCTCTCATGTTACCATAAACCTTCGATGGAGGACTTCCTGAAAAGAGAAAGGTTGAAGACTTTGTAGATATTTTTACAATATATTTTAATATCAACATTATTAACTATCAACATTTGAGTTTTCAACGTGAAAAAGCAGGACGATTGCATGTTTTGATTGACTGAGGTTTTACAGTTTTCAACGTTATTTCAAGACTGAACGCAATAAAAAGACATCACAGATCACCTTACTGTTCACCATTTGCTCTGGGATCACCAGTAAGCCCCCCACAACCATCCGCCTGATGTATTGTTTGACTGATTGCTGTGTACAATCTTTCCAAGGGTATTTAATTTTACGATGACAATGTACCCCAAGAGTAAATAGCTCCACTGAACTATAAATTGTGATGTGTTTGTCTTTGTTGGTAAAATAATGTTCCTCTGGTGCTAAGTGAAGACTGTGCCTTGTCTACATCTTATATAACATCTGAACACAGATTTGGGACCTCATACTTATATATATGGACGTATGTTGTGGTATAGGTTTTCATGTGTTTACTTACCTAATATTAAATTACAGATTGCTGATCTGGCTACTTTAATATTCTGGAAAGATCCTAAGATGTGTATTTTACTGAAAGAGAAAGGAGCAGGATGATAAATTAATTATAATTATAAACTATAAATTAAAAACACTTTCATACTTTTTTAATGCAGAGATAGAGAATCCATCGGTATTAGAATTCGGGCCTCTGGCTTGCAGGGCCAGTTCTCTAACATTCTGATCTACTAATGCTCGCAGAAGAATGATCGTGCATTAAAGGAGAACCTTCTCTTCAGGAAGCACAGACATTGAGTTTAAAACAGGATCATTTCACATTAACTTTTCTTTCTTTTTAAATTAATTTACAGTTCAGGTCATTATTGGAACATTTGAAATTAACAGAAGAAAGTAAAATCTACAGAGTAAAAAAAAAAAATAACATTAAAAAATTAAAACCAACAAAGTAATTACAATTGACCGAACAAAAGTATTATTTAAAGGACACTGCACTAGCTTAAAACTTACCTGTCGGCTAAAACTATTCGACTTTTTGTGACATTTTCTATGGTGAATTTGGTTTTGCCATTTTTGCCAGCAATTCTTCCGATAGCTCTTGCTAAATGATCGCCTTTGAGTGGTTTGACTGAAAACAGAAAACATTTAAAATGGTAAAATATTAATACATTATAAACAAAATTTAATTACTTAGCATTTTACAGCAAAGCAAATGGTTGGCTTGTTTCTTTGTTTGATTGGGGGGT
Source organism: Mopalia vespertina (assembly GCA_030265115.1). Lineage (NCBI taxonomy): Eukaryota > Metazoa > Mollusca > Polyplacophora > Chitonida > Mopaliidae > Mopalia > Mopalia vespertina. The sequence goes on along the minus strand of JAQQZZ010097564.1, from coordinate 1,272 downwards.
TTAACTTCTTAATCAAAGTGTACAGAATAACCCTTGTAAAAACCTGCCAAGCTATTACTGGACCCACATCGTGTGACTCAATTATATAGACCAGGTTGTCGACAGACTGGCTCCATTGATTGTTTGTTTGTTTGATTAGGGTTTAACATCGTACTCAACGGTATTTCACTTATATGATGACGTGCAAGCCCAATGGATGATGGAAACCACCCTCGACACCACTGGCAACAAACAAAGACAAGACGGGACAAATACAGGACAATAACACGACACCACAAACAGATCGGCTTCCTGTTCCCCTTTAGCTCTGAGAGCACCAGGGCAACTTGAAGCTCCCTCCAACCGCCCGCGAGTGATACATCGAAGTAGGATTGGTAGACGAACAGCCTTACCAATAAGCCAAGGTCAGGGCTTGATTGATTGGTGTTTTACGCCATGCTTTAGGTGTATTCCAACAATAATTGACACTAGCACAACCAAGATGTGAAGTGTTTCCATAATGCTTGAAAGTTAATCTTCCTCCAGTGCTAAGTAAAGACAACATTGGTACTCTTCAAACAAACGGCCTTAGCCAGAGGGCCCAAACAAATGATATTTCACTATTGATAGGACAGCCACACAAACAAAGCCTATTTATCAATGATGTTACAGTAGAGATGTTATACCAGTGTCAATTGTAACAACTGGTGGTAACGAAGTGTTTAATCAGTATGCATTGTTAGCATTGGTTAAAGCGATGCTCCTCTCTGCAATAAAATGCAAATAGGTAAAAGGGGCATCATTTCTTGTGTTGAATTATGCTCTCTAATTTTCTAATCAAGCTTTATCAATTTTATAATTGGATCTTAAATGTTGGGTGTTGCTTAAACTACAGTCAAATTCATCCACACAGCCATGTCAAATATCTTTTTTGTCACACTAGGGAGCCTACGTCATGAGACCTATAGAGTCGACTGTTTATAGTAAGGTTTACCTTTGACAATTCACACAGGTTATTAAACCGTAACACACAAGGGTAAGTCGTGTGACGTCATGAATAGGGAACAGCTACCAGTGGTCGTAGGTAGGTTTATACTTGTAACCATCAGGTGATTTTATAAGATGAAGAAACGATAAGTCGATATCATATTTAAGTATGTTTAATGGTAACATTTCAAGGGATATAGGCGTTACAGCCAAGAGCATCGTTGTTACATTGTTGTTTTGATCACTGTGATAAGGACCTCTAATATACTCAAGAGTAGAGACACTCATGCAGACTACTATTGAAGT
>JAQQZZ010097553.1:0-11021 GCA_030265115.1 Mopalia vespertina | reverse complement strand
CTTTAATTCATCGATGTTTATTTGATTGGGGTTTATGCCGTACGCTGTTTCACTTTAATTCATCGATGTTTATTTGACTGGGGTTTATGCCGTACGCTGTTTCATCCCTACGATTGAAGAACAACTTTTGAAGGTGTATAAATTCACAGTGCAAGAAGTATATGGGCAAGGATTCCTTAAACCTGCCCCCAAATACATTGCTGATTCAAAGTTTTCATTTTAAACAGTAAGATTCCTTCGGACGATTATGATAATTATATTTGACTATAAGGTGATAATTAGGTCGCCAATAAATTATAAGATTTTTTGCGATATTACAGAAAGTATATAAGATAATTATGAAGAAACGTGTCTTTATCCATTTGGATTTTTGATGGTCAACTGGACCTTTAAAGATTGAACTTCTCAAAGCTTGTACTGAAAAAAAGTACTCCGAATACTTAGACCTCTTTATTCAATATACATGTTGTTGTCTTTTGTTTTTCCAACGCTGAAAACAAAAATGCGAGAAAAAGCTTTTCTGGCTTATTTGTAAAGTCTTGGCAATCATAATTTCCTGATGACCGGATGTGAGTTTCACATGTCAAAAAGAACCTAATTATTTAGGGTAAAATAAATACAAGTTTAAGGGAAGCCATACAACAGAAAGTTATATTTATCAAAACGTAGTTGGGTCTTTCCAAAATATAAAGGTTAAAATATACGAAGTTAAGTGTTTCATCGAACACATTATACATTTGAAGGGTTCTAAATTAGTTAATTTATTACATTTAAAATACATTTTCATTTGAAACAAAATTTATCGTTTGATATAGGCTTTTTATTTTCCATAATTACTAGTATTTACGAATTATTATCTGATTTTATTCCTGATTAAATTACAGAATACGAACATCAAAAAAGAACCAAAGATGTATCCGATTTCAGTTGGGCAGGCCGATTCATTTGATCCGTTACATTTCCCATATACACAACAGTACCACAGTCTGTTTTCCAATTGTAAGCTATCTATTGATTTAACGTTTTGAACTTGTCAGCGCTCGTCTCTTTTCCTGGACGTCTTATACACAGGTGATATAACAGAGTCTGACAAATCCGATAATTGACGAGTATAACCACTGTTCAGCTGTCTGTACTCAAGTTAAGTATAGAGTGGAATCGATCAAAACCATCGAGCAGTTCAGGAAGCGATGTGGATGAAGATTAAACGACAAGGTTTAGGGGTATTTTCCGGCTAGCTATATCTTCTTTTTTATTTCTTTCAGCTACTTCAAAATGAACATCCCAACTTAACAAACAAACGAAAACAACAACAACAACAAAAAAAACAACAACAAAAACAAAGATATTCCGTCTTAACCAACTTTCGGCGTTTTTATTTTTCTCTAATTTTGCATAACACCCATCTCTCATTTGAAAATAGGGAAATAAATTATTCTCCCTTTGATCGAGTCATTGGCTCTAAGGGATTGACTGGCCATCATAATTTAGATTAATGCTTACTCTAAAATATAGATTAAACCAGTCTCTCTTCGGTCGAGACATTTACTCTAAAGTGACGGACCCTCGCAGCTGAGTTTATTGATGTGTGTAGTTATACAACTAACATCATTGTCAAGGGACTTATTTTTATTACTGAATAAAGAAGAAAGAAGGAATTGACTGAGTGATACGGTCAGATAAAGTGTCATTGTCTGTGTTGTTTATCTCCTACTAATAGATTGAATCGCAACTACTTCAGTTTTTATTCTTTGTTGAATTTTTAATTATATTTCGTTAACTGTATGGCGATTCTCTTCCTAGCCCACTTTTCTTAGATTCAGTGGAACAACGGCAAAAGTGTCGCCGTTATACAAGCGAGTGCTTTTCTAGACCCGTCCATTTCCAGCCGAAGAATCCCGAAGATAAATACGAGCGCTACTGATTGGTATAAATGTTGTGCAAGGAGATTGTGCGTAATTATACAATTACAGTCATAGTCAATGGACTACTTCTTTAGTACCGAGACAAGAAGGTTTGAACGGGATTTTGTAACTATTGAGGCACATCTAGTTTTTTGACGCAGACTATAACTTTGGCATAAACCCGGAGAACGTTCTACATCAGCCACAGAAATATCTCGTTCATACAAACATGCTATTTACATCCGAGTATAGCAAACGCTTCCGATTGATTCATTTTTGTTTGTTTAATTCTTAACTCATATAACTTGGGAATATTTGGCTTTAAAGGCGATTCGGCTCAGCAGTATATACAGATATTGAATTATAAACAAGTCGAAATTGAAGAATTACACAAAGCTTAGCTTTTTTAAACAATTGTAAAAAAGGGACTAAAAAAATTTCTTTTACATGACGGATGTCTTGAGAGATTGTGCCGATACAATACGTAGGGCTAATCGCTATGAAGAAGAAAAAGCTGTTCAGCATATAGTGGTTTTAAATCGTGATAAGAATTCCTAAGCTCAATTGAAATTTTACCATATAAAAATATTGCTTAATGGACAAGAGGTCTTTAAGTGCCGTGTTTTGGTTATATTTCCGTGGATAACATATTCGATACTGCACTGGCCTCTTCGGCCTTGAACTGTAAGCCGACAGTTCGCGCCTCAAAGCACATCTCCACTGAATTGAATATCTCAGTAGCAGATTTTATTGTTTGGATTAACGGCGATAAAAATCTGTCAGAGTTAACCCAATCTGAAGTCCTTCACTAGTGGCATTCGTGGCAAGGCCTTTAACGCTGATCCCCTAAGTATAATTGCCCTTATGCAAAGCTATTACAGTGGGAAAGCAAAAACAAGAATTAACCAACGCACGTGCCTGTTAATGGCTTAATGAAGTGCGCTAGTCGGGTAGTGTATTTCGATCAACGATTGAGTGTTTAAATTTAGCGATGTGTGTGTGGTGCATCGTACACAGCTTGAAAACCACAGAGGAGAGTAGTGGCTACTCAAAAATCCGGCAACGGCGAATATCGCCGAAGGTATTTCGAAAAGTTACGAAACTGGTCGCTTAAACTTAATAGTTCGTTCTCAGAGCCGGTTCCTCGAAATTTTGTTCAATGGGTTTTAAGGCATCAAATAGTACTTTTCATGCATAATTCAATTTTATGGCTATGTTTGATTTAGTTCGTTAAGAGTTTGACACAATTCTAAATGTTATTTCACTAATATGACGAAGTACAAGCCTATAAAGAGTAAAGCCATGCGCTAACGTCACTGACAAGAAACAATGACGAGACAGAACAAAACATCACACACAGATCGGCTTTGTGTTGCCCTTTAGCTCTGAGATCACCAGGGCAACACGAGGCTTTCTCCCTATCACTCTCTGTTTAATTTGGTGTTTACGCTTTAATTGAATCTTGAGTAAGTTCTTAAGTAAATTTATGCAAATAAAAACGTGAAATGGAGAATCATTAACAACAATGTACAGTGCGAATAGATAGGTATACCGTACCAAAGTATACCGACGACAAGGATTATACAGGTTTGTGAAACTATAACTAGATTTATTTTGAGTTTTGACTAAGCTTGTCAACATCTATTATATGTCATGTATGTTTTACCAATATTTTATATGACATTTTGTTCGATTGAGTTTTTACAGCAATCTGACAAATGCATAGTACAAATGAATAGTGTTAGACGCCACCAAAAACATCAGCTTTGTAGCTCAAGGTCTGGGACCCGTTCCACAAAGCCATTTTAGCCGAAGTTTATCTTAATTGTCTTTGCAATCAGTGCTAAAGGCTTGAGAAGCTATTGTTAAAAGAGCTGTTGAAAAATTCATTAGTTCCACTGATAATTTTAACATAGTACACAAGTAGTGCAACTCCGAAATATGAAAGACTCATTTTGACTGAATAATTCGGCTTTTTAAAAAAATTTTAAATTTTTATTTTTTTGCCATCGTCAGCAGTGAGCATAGTAGTGACATGTACAGGAATATATAGGAATAATAATAGGAGCCAAACAATTAATCAAACAAACATACATACATTGCAAAATTATAAAAGATATTAGAACAAATGGACACACTGTTATAACAAGCTAAAACACTCTGATATTAATTTAAAAAAAAACAATTTTGACAGGTTCCTAGACAAACAGTATAGGGAGTTATCTAAACAAGATTAAGTCTTTACTGGCTTTAAGTCCATGGTTTAACCTGGGCTTTAATCTGCGTATGGAGAGAGCTTCTTTATACAAAAGAACTGACCAGTGTCTTGCTGTGTCAATAACACTGGTGTTGGCAAGGATTACATCACACAGACCAATGGGGAGTTTATCATTTAACATATCAGGCAGATTTAGCAGGTCATGAATATGTTGAAAATCATTACAGGTCCTAACATGGTTGTATATTTCAGAGTTAGAGTTCGGTTTAGAATGTTCTTTAGTGCGCGTAATTAAATTTCTGTCAGTTTTTTTAATATAATCCGAGTTACAACCTGGTCATGAGAATTTGTAAACGACAGAACTTCTGTCTTCTTTAAGGGTCTGATCCTTAGTATTTGTGAAAAATCCAACTTTTGTGATCTGCCATTTTGTTCTGAATATTGCTGGCTTTTAATAAATGTTTTAAGCTTCTAACATGTTCTATTCACCAAAATTTCTCCATGGTTGCCAAGATATGGTAAAGTCAACCATAAAACTGGGGTATCAGAAAGGTCTTTAGGTTTATTATGGGGGCCGAATATTGGAGTGAATATTTTGATTAATTTATTACAATTTGAGTAACCGTTCCAGGAAAGAAGTTGTCTTATTTTGTTTATCTCAGAATTCAGTGTTAGAATCGAAACAAATTTTATGAGCACGTGGTATTAGGGATCTAACCAAGCTACTTTCCTATACCATGGCTCAAAGCGTTCAATGTGGGTGAACTGACCGGTGTGTGTTGCCTTTCTGTAAACAGTTGTCGTGATATAGTTAAGTCAGGTGCCAGTTAAATGTATCAATTAGAACCCGCGTGCTTTTTAGCAAATGTATTTAAAAACCCGCTAGACTGGATTTCACTCAATTTTATTTCATCGAAAAGAAGGATATATATAACACAATACGGAAACCCACAGGAAACCCACAAGCACAATCATAATTGTCCTCAAACATTGAGAAGATAAGATATTGTCTCAATCGACTAGGGAGAATGAAATAAATTATTAATTACTTATTGTACGTTTAGCAAATTGTGAGCGAAACAATTAAACTGTTGATAATTTATGGTGTTCACTGTCTGCAGAATAAGGGATGTCTGTCGTCTGATTTGGTGCGACGATTTATTGAAGTAATTAACTAATAACGCCATGTACTGCTTTATGTACCGCCATGTACCGATTTTTCTGGCAATTTTGACAAGATAAGTTAAATCGCCACATTCATGTACACAGGCATGCATGCATTTAATCAGGCATTCGCTGTTGAATGTTACCCCCCAAAAGCAGAGTGGAATTCGTTAGATTCTTTAAGCCGACATTCGCGGAGTTGATTTGATTAAATTATTGAACAGGTCTCCTGTTAAATGTTTTTGATTTGAATCTGGTGTAACAAAGAATCTTTAGCTCCAAGCTACGAATATTATCAAAATTGTGCTGATTTTAATATCAGGAAAGCGGAAAATGCAATAAACGAAAAAAAGTATTTTATCACCCGATTGATGTGATTTTCTAGAAGATATGCTGAAGTGCCTGTTAATGCTTTAGTGTTTTGCCATAAGGAATTCCAATTAAGGCCATTAAGTCTTTTGGTATTTGGAACAGGCATTATGAGTTCCAAATAATGCAATTGTTTTTGTTCTGCTAAAAGGGGTTGGGACATGTCAAGGCTACATGAAACTTGATTTTTGTGTGTGTCATCGCAGTTTCTATATTGTAAATTATGGGATTTTCGTCTCGCAGATCGTGGACAATAATTTCAAATGTAGAAGGTGTGGGGTTGTCCTGGTGCTCTCGGAGCAGAAAGTCCTTGTATTACGTCCTGTGATTGTCCTGTAACTGGCTTGTCTTTGTTGCCAGTGGCGTCAATGGGTGTTTCCTTCACTCATTGGGCTGGCCCTCCATCATGTTAGTGAACTCACTTTAAAACGGTGTTAAACCCCAATCACACATATCAAACAAAATTAGAAGGTTTCGGAAAGGAAAGAAAGCGTTTGTAGTAGATTTCATTTTGTTGCTAGTACTTACTGAGACAACACACAAATACATGTATCAGATTATTGCTGCAGTCGCAATACTGATTTAAATTTACTATTGCTCCTAAGGGAAATCTAACAGCGTGTTGTGACAGTCGTTAGGCATCTTTAGAAAAAAAAAACAGATGAGGCACTTCTTCGTGCTTTTAGCAATATTTCCATTTATATCGCTTTCAAATTCAATAATGGTCAAATTTCCAGATAGTCTGTAATTTCATAACAGGAATTGAAACAAACCGGAATAAACCTGATACCCAAACAGATTTTCGTGTCGTTAGGAATCCAGGGAACGACAGTTAATAATCATCTATATTTCCTGTGGATATAAAAACACTAAGACAGAAAGTCACGTTAGGCATGGGAGCAAACGTGCGGACGAAAAACGTGTCAAACCTTTGAACAGTATAATAGAAAATAAGTTCCGAAACCAAAGAACTCTGTAATACGCATTGATCTTGAGGAGTACAAAACAGGTGATAGATATATCTTCATTATTGTTCATTCGTAAAAAGTAAACCTTGTTTTATTTTTAGAAAAATCCAATTTCCCCAGCTGATCAATCAACAGCACTTCATCGGTTGCTTTAATCCATTTTGAACTCTGTCTGAAAATCCAGTGATGTGGCTTGATGCAATGCAATCGCGTCTGTGTGATATACATGGCGATGGAGTAATTCTGGTCGAATTATATTGTCTGGTATTATCTCTTGGATGGACCACAGTATTTCGCAAAAGCGTCTTGCCTTTGCACTTCAACACAATTGTGATCGTCAAAGTGAAAGCTTAGGGCAAATGTTAGGATACATTGACTTATTTTCAAACAGGTCTAAGTGGAAAGATACTAACGTAAATAAGTATTTACATAAAACAGATATCTATTCCGTGCTATAAATCGTTTGTGAAAGCTGTCGAAATTTTTCAACTCAACATCAAGATTGTGTTAATCTCAGCCTTCAGCGACTTTACTTTTTCAATTCAACGTCAGTGACTTCCTAGCTCTGATCCAAACGATGCGAGCCAACTATTTTTAGAAGGATCAGGTTTTGACTCTTGGCAATTTGACGCCCTCTATCGACGACAATTGGTGTTACAAATTGCACTGGCGTTTTATGTAGAAACCATGGATGACTCTTTCTTATGGATTTCTATGTCTTTGTGTGTCTTTCTCAGTAGAAAACAATCTTCTCAGAGCACACTCAAATTCTTCTCCGTATTTTCCTCATGTTTCGGATGGTGTTTTTGGGGGGGGGGGCGGGAGTTTTTAAAGATGAAGATCGACTATTAGATAAGATAATATCTGAGAATGAAGCAACATAACATTCAGACAAATCCTCAATATGTTTAATACAACGGGGATGCCTGTTCGCAACAAACCATTTATCAGCTATGAAACGCGATGTAAGGGGTTTCTGAATCGACAAAGATAAACTATATACAAAGAAGATATAATCGAAGAGTAAGACAAAAACCTGTCTTTCGAAACTTTATTTTGTCATCATCAGGAGCGAATAAAATGGTCCACAAGCATGATGTAGTAAAAGACAGTTATTAAAGTAACAATACAAAGATCATAAAGTTAACATTGATAATATATCAATCGTTTAATTGGTTAGACCTGTTATTAAAATGCCCTCGCCATTAGGATACACATTTAAACTATGGCTTCAAAGCCACTAACTAGTTGGTTATGTTTAATTGATATGTTTGACCTATGCACCACCTGTACATACCATCAGTGTTAACTTTATGATCGTTGTATTGCTGTTTTAATAAATGTCTTTTACTATAGAATGTTGGTTGTTGAAGTTTTTATTCATTCCTGACGATGACAAAATAAAGTGTCGAAACGTTGAGCAAAGATGAAAGTTTCTGTGTTCGGAATTACCCTAGTTGTCTAATAAGACATGACACTGACGAACGCAACATACTCGTGTCTGATCCGTTCTGCAAAGAAACATATGTTTGTGGATAACTTTATTGAAGACGACACTGGCGCTTCATGCAAGTGATAGATTGGTTGTTGGGTGTTTTACACCGTGCTTAAGGGTTTTTCATTTATATAATTGACACTAGCACAGCTAATATGTGAAAGGTTGCCATAATGTTGGAAAGTTAGTCTTCATCCAATGCTAAGTAAAGACATCATTGCTACTCTTCAAGCAAACTGCCCTTAGCCAGAGGCCACCTTCACACTAGGCGCAACCCAAGCACCGGGAGGGTCAGCAAAATAGATAGCACCGTTTGGAAATAATACAAAAAAATAAGGTTGATCAGGCTGGTTAATAAACATAAAGGGCTAAACTGGTTCGTGAAAATGTAGCTCTGTACGTGGTCAAATGATTCAAACAATGTCCAGAGTCCGATCCTATATTGAAACTTTACAATTGATAAATGTGTTTGACGTCCTTAACCCGCCACAACCAAGACTTTTATGACGGTAGAAGACAGTACCGGTACAGCAAAGATTAACTTACCTCCATTGTCAATGGATGGTGATTGAAAATGACCTGCAATACACTGGGCTACAATCAAGTGTATTTACTGTCCTGCATACATTTGCAGGTATATAAATAAGTCATAAAAGTCGTCAGTCTATTTACCTGTTTTCCATTCCAAATACTACCATTGCCAACATTGATATTCAGCTACTTTTAAAAGCCCTTTGAGGGAAACCCTATTTAAACGAGGGTAATCCGTGATGACTATTACCATGTCTCCGGATTGGATCAACCCATATTTATATCAAAATGTACCGATAAAGCATCTCTAATAGGGAATTTGGTTGGTAATCATTCTCTTGCAACCACCAAGATTCGAATCACGGGACTCATGCTTTCGGAGCCAGCGTTCTATTGCTTGATTGGGGTTTAACGCCGCACATAAGGTTATTCCACTCACATGACGGCGTGACAGCCCAATGGGTGAAGGAAACCGCCCCGACACCACTGACAACAAACAAAAACATCACAGGCAAATACAGGACACTCTCTTTACAATACAAGGAAATTCACAAACATATGAGTTTCCTGTTCCTCTTTAGCTCTGAGGCCACCACGGCAACATGAAGTTCCCTCCAGCCACCCCTACTCTAACCAGTGTAGCTACAGATTCCTCGCTTTGAATATAAAAACGGCGACAAAGGTGTTTTCGCTACAATACAAATATATTGATCTTTTGTTACTAATACTTTATGTGATTAAATTCCTTCATTCTAAAATAGAATTTGTCTTTTCTCGTCGAATAAGCCTCTTCACTACTCTTTACCTGATCAACATGTATATCCCAGTCTGTTTATGAAAAAAGGTCTAATTGTTTCCACCTTTACAACACGTCACCTGTCACACAAAAAGTTTAATAAATTACGAGTCAAACAGGTGTCTACTTCACGCGTTGTAAGTGTCCGTAAAGAATCATTTTAATTAAAATATAGCCCTCAAATGTGTATATGAGAGAGATGGCATATTCTGCTAATGTTGACCGTGTCATTCGTGTCACCTTAGGTAATCCCAACATGTCCAAAGCAAAAATAAAACCAAATTTCCAAGTTAGGATGATTATAAACTATTATACAAGAATGTAAAGAGCCAGAACAAACTTTACTGATTCGAGCTGATCATTCTTACTGACTGACTGAAAGAGTCCGGCTGATCAACTGACCGACAAATTGATGGATCTATTGGTCCATAGACTGATTGATTGTTTGGTGGTTTAGGGTTCAGACGTGCTCCTATTTATTCCATACGTAAGAACATTTCAGTGTGATATAACCATGTTATATTTTTTGTGATCATTGATACAATTCAACCAATGAAAAGCTACAGCATACACGGACTATTTTTATTTTACAACTTGCCAATGGTGTCTGCACTGTTTGAAACAACCATGGTTGACCTGCACTTTGGCATTCGCATCACAAATCATTTATACTAATGAACCTTTGGCATCTGCCGACGCGTTCGTGTAATAAATTCATCATCTATTTTATGACAGGAGATTTAACATTTCTCTCGTTTTCCATCTGATTTTCAATCCATTCAAACTTTCGTGCTGAAAGAGTGCAACGCTCCTCACGGCCACTGACTTATATAACGTATTTATATGTATCTGTGGTCACGACACAATTCGATGTGACTGTTTGGAAGTGTTCAAATGTATCTGTAATGATTTGTTAATAGGTCTGTAATACTTGTTAGACATTGACTCGAATAAAAACTATTTTTTTGTTCGTTTCTATCATATTTCAGTTACATATTGCATTAAAACCGGCACTTTTTTCTGTTACGCGGGTGTGATCATTCTAATGGATACTTTACACTGACCCAGATATGTTTGCACTTCTCGTTTCTCTCTCGACAGCCAAGCGAAAATATATATTGATGTCTGATTAGAATTGCTACAGAAAGGCATTGATGGGATAAATAGAATCTCAAATTTGTGACCCTGAGTAATTTTTATTTATTCTGAGCCTCGGCTCTCGATTCATAAATTTGATTTCGCCGGGTCACTCATTAGAGATACTCTATATATCAAGACTTAATGACTGAGCTTGTACCAACAGTTATGTCCTCACCAACGTAAACATAAAATCTGAATCTTTGTTTGAAAATGAATGTTCCTCCAGTGCTTAAAGTTATCGGTGTACATAATGACCGTAGCCAGAGACCGCCTAACAAGGTTCACGTGTGAAAACTTAATAATAAACATACAACTTTCACTGAAGCGAAACATATAAATATATTTGTGACACTATTGTATGTTTGTTTGTTTGTTTATTCACCAATCAGGAATATTATCATAAATATAATAGTATGACAGTTTAAATTAGTACATA
>JAQQZZ010097542.1:1781-16844 GCA_030265115.1 Mopalia vespertina | reverse complement strand
GAATGAATGAATGAATGAATGAATCAATCAATCAATCAATCAATCAATCAATCAATCAATCAATCAATCAATCAATCTGTTTTTGCTCAAGTAAATGAATGAATGAATCAATCAAGCAATCAATCAATCAATCAATTGATGAATCAATTAATGCAGGAATCAATCAATTATTTAATTTGCTACAATGAACCCACCATAGTTATTGTTCGAGTGAGTAGTCAGGAAATACACGACGAGTCGCGAACTATTGAGTTATCCTTCCAATCATTCTCGAGGGCAATATAATGATTATTGTGGTGCAGTGGAACCAACCACATATAAGAACCATATTTCAATCTTCACTCTGTCATATTTTATTTTCTTATTTATAACAAAGAAAAATTCGTCAACCAAAACAGTCTCTTTCAATGTTTCGGTAAAACATGACGTGAATTGAAGGCAACGTCACAAATAATAACGTTATATGAAACGCGAAGACAAATAAAGTAACATTTATGTTGCCTGATGGATCGAAACACTTTCTACACACCGTCATAATCGAAATATAGGCATCTGACCAAGAACAGTTTTAAATGTAGTAGCAAAATGTAAAAATAAAAGTGTTGTTTATGACAGTGCATGGCATTGACTGGTATTTTCTCTACATATAAATAATAAAGTGAAATACTGTTTCCGGTACGAGTGCGAAGAAATTATTGTTAAATTAAAGAATATTAATATTTCAAATAAACGCTGTGTAATATGACAATGGGTCAGGGAGAACATGTTATTATCGTGGATTAATCTCTTACATATAAACGTAAATATTTTGTTTGGATATAAATGTATAAGATGATTCGTTGATTTTAATAAATCAATATAGCATGGGTGGATATTTGACCCCAATGTTCAATTTCAAGCATGTTTAATAATACATTATAGTAAATAATAAATCTAGAACATGGCTGTACACGACATTCCCACCCCTTCCCTGCCCCCTTGACTCATATACACCTGTGTACGTGTGTCTAACATACGTCAGAGACACACGTTTCTCTCAGACGTATAGCGTCACATACCATACATTGGTTAGAAACGATATATATACTTTAACATACAGTGTTGTTAACCTACATTCTCCAGACGGTCAGACCTATTAATCTCCTCTGGTGTCATCATCATGTATCAAGTTTAATCTGTATCATTTCAGAATGATTAAATAACGAGTGCTATGATTGATTAATTCTAGTTTCGGCTTGAATAACGTCTAGATAACTGATCAGCTCCTAGTATTAATGCGTCTAAATAAACCACCCAATGACACACTCAATAACAACGGTATGATAACAATCTGATCTGTTAAATAAGCATCTCCAGGATTCAAGTCATTGGCCCTTTCAAAGGACCGCTCACGGATTGAGGCCGACTTTAGACCCGGTGTATAAAATGGAAATTGTGCGTTGACTGGTTGATTTTTATGAGGTTTCTGTTCGAGTTTCCTCCACCCACGGGCAATGCAAAGTTGTTACAAGAGTGAAATAACATAGAGCCCATCTTTAAATACCAATCAGATCAATACATTCATGTTAACAGTAATGATAACAACACAAGCTGGTAATTCAATTGTTGACATTCTCACTTCAAAGGGTTTTTAAAAACTTTTATTGATCTTATCGGGTTTAGTTTTCTAACATGCCATGAAGTAAAAGGTAATAGATATCTACAAGATAAAGACTTAAATTACCCTATTTGAAATTCGAAAAATCCTCTAAACCTTACCCCGTAGTAGTATACATGTATTAGTGTCAATTAAACTGACCATCATTTGCACCACACAAGTACATGTACCATACTAACAATGACAGTCATTCTGCAGCATGCCTGTTTGCCCTTGGTGCTGACGTTTAGTTGTAATATGACGTCTCCAAGAAACCATGCTGTCCACGCTATCGTAAATTATCATGTTCCACCGATGAAGCTGGGCAAGACTTAAATGGTGTCGAAGCTTCATTCAATTAGAGAATTACCATGCTGTATTTGGTGGTTTGCCGCCGTTAATGTTAGGTTTTACGGTCGCAAACTGAATTTTAAACGGATATTTGCGACCGTAAAACCTAGCATTAAAACCACCAAATACACCATGGTTATTCCCATTCTAATCCAAGTCGATGCCACGTTGGCTGCGAAAGTATAAAAATCGACAAAAATGTCAAAATGTCAGCGAATGGCTTATTTACCACTGGATGAAATTATGTGTTTTACCGCAATGGAATACAGTTACCAAAACTTCCAATAAATCCGATTTGTTTTCTGTTTAATTTTCACAAACAAATTATCAGAATTATTTAAATAAAATACTACTTTTAAAATGTATGGGATATAATGAGAGCAGAGAGGACAAACATGTTTGTTTTTTGTTTTTTTTAATGAACTTTCTATGTCATGACCTACATTTCCAGATACATGTTTACCTGCTACGTTTGGCACCCAGAAAAGGTCGTGGTATCAAATAATTTAGATATCTGTAAGCGGGATTGTGAGTTTTGATGAGTTGATTATATCATAGCTTGAATGTGTTTTATGATTTTATTACTAAATAATTCCCGATGGTACTTTTTTTGTTGTTTGATATATTGATCATCTTGCAGCCAACTACTAAATATTCATGAGTCACGTGTACTCCGTTTCCGGGGAATAAGAAGACAGTTCTTCGTCGACTTTAACGCTGTCAACTGAAACACTGTCCAAAGATTATGAGTTTCACATTTAATACGAGATTATTTATCTTGATACTTTTTTAGGCCTTGGTTAATAAATTGGTTATTAAACGTTTAAATAAATGAAAACTCCCACTTTATCGGCTTCTTGGTCCCTGATGTTTTATTAGCGTTCGATCTCTGTCCTCAAGTTTTGCTGAGGAATTCTATAGCTGCACGGGGCTGCGTGATAACATTAACTACACCCTCTAATTCGATGTCAAATGGCAGGTCACCTTTGTGTTACATTCTTATACCAGTGTTAACTCAAACTGTCATAATTTTTCTTTATTGGATTCGCCGCCGCTGAAGAACGGTAGGCCCCGTATAGTCTGACATGTTTGTTTACAATCTGTACGATTTTTGACAGCGCGTATTAATACAAAAAAAGTGAGTGTGAGGTAACAAAATTAATCGTAGGTTTCACGGACGTGTAGTTATTGTGTGTGAAACCTGTGTTGTTTAAATGTAGATCGAACAGATCTAACATTCCAGTCCACGTGATCATATAGCACCCTTATAAGACTTAGCCGCCGACAGGTAATTGACATAACACAATTCTATGGATTTCAACTTCTATATTTATTATCGGGGCAACGTTTCAGTGCAGATACTAGCACCTTTCTCAAGGTAATTGACACAATAAGACAAAGAAAAGCGCATATGCTAGAGTTAAGTGACTTGATTCAGAAAGACGGACACAATTCGATACCATGCTAAGTGTAGCTCGGTCACACAAAAGCGAATATCAACGCATAATTGTTTGAATAATAGACAGAACAGACAAAATAGAATGTACTTAGAGGATATTGCACTTAGGAGTTTGTTGTCTTACACCATAAATACTGGGTGAATGAGACTTCAAAGATAAACAAGGGACACATTTTATAGATAATATAAATTCACACATCATAGTGCAATATTCTGTGTATTTTATCCACGTTTAATTTGTAAATACTATTTTTTCACAAAAACAGTGGTGCCAATTTTAAGGTTAACGGCATCGATATAGCATTATATGCCATGCGGGGATGTTTTATTAAATTTGGAGATGTTGGCGAGGGATAGGGATGAAATAGCTCCTAGTAAACTCTGAAAGAGAATGAGATCGTAGGCGCCATCTGAGCTATTTTGAACAATGTGAGTAAGATAAGCTTCATTAGAATATAATTCATTTCTTTAATTTCTCCTAAAAGTAACAAAGACCCTATCTTGAACAAAAATCATGTAATTTCGACCCCATATACCAACAGGCGAGAATCGATGGCCTCGAAGGCCAATAAAGATAAGAATGTGAGGAAGTTCGTAGACGCGATCAAAACTATTTCTAGCTCGTAGAGGCGATCTAAACTATTTCTAGCTCGTAGAGGCGATCTTAACTATTTCTAGCTCGTAGAGGCGATCTGAACTATTTCAAGCTAGGGAATTTAGAAACCATAGTGTGCCATAACAGAATTTGTTTACTGAGTAATACCCAAATAAGAATCGCTTTATATATGGACATGTGGTTTAGCTCGAATATAAATGTTTCTAAAATCCTGTAGTTCCACTGAAGAGTTTAACATAATACACAAGTAGTGTTATTCCGAAAAACGATAACTTCATTTTGACTCAATATTTCAGCATTTAGTATGCTATCATCAGGAGATAGTTACAAATGGTCAACAACAAGTTTATTTATAGGCTATGAATGGCTAAAACAAACATTCATAGTGGCTTTAAGTCTGTGATTTAGAATGGGTTTCTGCCTTCTAATTGCTAGAGCTTCTTTGAATAATAAGTCAGACCAGTATTCTTAGTGGATATCATTCACATATGTTGGTCAGACAATGGCAGGATGCGGACTTCATGAGTCATCCCTCCATATCCATGATCAGCCAGCCATCAGCAGCACGGGATGGTGTTATGATGGGTGTAGGGTCGACAGGAATTTTACCAGAAAAACACTTGATATTGGCAAATGACTCAAATAATTGTCGCGAATGCAAGAGAAGAGATATGTGTATCATAGAGTAAATCTCCATGTGAAAGAAACACAGCTTTTAGGAAGCTTCCTGTTGCTCTCAGAGCCAAGAGGCAACATGAATCCAATCTGTTTCTGGTGACTTTGTTTTGCAACTTGCGATGGCTCTGTATTGAGTGTCCCTGTTTGGCTGCTAGTGACTTAAAGGGTAGTCTCCTCGGGCTGGCACACCTTCATTTGAGTGGAATAACCTTAAGTACAGCATTAAACCCCAATGAAAGGAAATCCATATTTGATAAAAAAATATATATAACCAACAACCTACCATATATACATGTATGGTATATATGATAAGTCAATATCCTTGTGACGATGTACATGTATGTATGTGTATATTTATACATAGATGTGTATATATATTTTTGAATAAATGAAGAGAGAAAAATTTGCTTGCCTCCACCGGGATTCGAACTATAAGTTATAAGATGTCTGTATGTATATGTAGGTATGTATGTATGGACATGTCTGTACGTATTTATTCATTCAGGGTATCTGAATGTGAATTACATAGCTATGGTATGTCTTTATGTATGTATATGCTTGTTTGTATATGCATTCTGTATGCATCTGTAGACAGATAGCCACTATATTCGTATATATTTACAGTTACATGCAGTTTATCTTTACACCAATTTGTTTTTGTATGTACTAATTAAAACTGTCATACTATTATATTTATGATAATATTCCTGATTGGTAAATAAACAAACAAACAAACAAACTAGTTTTAGAAATAATTAAGTGAATAACGATTTTCAGTACAATTACATCATTAAACAAAACAAAGATAAATAATTAGGCAGCTGAGAGATGGTTAAAGCAGGTCAAAAGTTACATGGGGCATCAGATTGTGTCTGATGGAGTTGGCCTTGTTTTTATTGTTTAGATCGTATTTAAATTCTCAATTTCAGTGTAATCAGAGCTCATTGGATGTTAATGTGAATTATCAGAACTCCGAGGGATTCAGCGCCCTCCATGAGGCAGCACTTCATGGATACGCGGATCTGGTCACCCTATTTATAAAACGAGGGGCAAACATGAATTTACTCACTAATTCCAAGTCTACAGCTCTTCACTTGGCAGCAGAACAGGGGCATTTTCAGGTGAAAAATCTTAACTAACACTATGTTTTTCATTCCTTCATTTTTGTGTCATTTAGAAAGTGAATATTAACAGTATTTTCAATTTCATTTAGAGATCTACACTTTGATTCTTAAACTGAATGAATATGTTAAGTCAGAATATTAACAGTATTTTTGGTTTCATGTCGAGATCTACATTCTACTTCTATTTTGATTCTGATTCCTCAATTGAATGAGCCCACTGGCTATAATGGGCAGTTTGTTTGAAGAGTAGCAATGCGGTCTTTACTTAGCACTGGAGGAAAATTAACTTTCCAACATTATTGAAATGCTTCACATCTTTGTTGTCCTAGTGTCAATTATTGTTGGAATACACCGCCATGATATAACTGAAATACCCTTAAGCATGGCGTAAAACACCAATCAATCAATCAACTGAATGAATATGTTAAAGTCAGAATATTAACAGTATTTTTGTTTTCATGTAGAGATCTACACTCTACTTCTATTTTAATTCTGATTAAAAACGAATATATTAAGTCAGATTTAAATACTCCAATTCCATTTGATTTGACATTATTCTATTCTTCATGAGTAATATATTGCTCTCTTTTAATCACAGGTGACCATGTCTTTAGTAGACAGTGGCTGTAAATTGAACAGCAGAGAGCAATCAGGAAACACAGCACTGCACCTGGCCTCAATATCAGGATCTCTGCAGATTGTCGACTTCCTGCTTCAGGTGTGTCTTAGAGATCCGTCCACCTGTCATTTACGACAGGCAGATTCCTTAAAATGGTTAAAATGGCGGGTAGAAATTCTCAATTTTAATGTGGCAAAGATAAGAAAATGGAAAATTTTGACAGGTGAAATTCCTCAAAACAGTGTTTTATCACAGGCAGACTCCAATCCTAGCTTATACCCTGGGTGTGCAAATGTATTTTTATTTTATTTTTTGCGTTTTACACCAATCTTGCAATCCACAGGGTTTGAGGGTAGTTTTTATGGGAAACTGCGATGCTGGTGGTAGAAACTTGTATTATGTCACTTGCTATAAAGTCACAGAGACTTGTACATTTCTAACAGAAATATTTTAATAATATTTTCTCTTCCATCATCAAGGTGCTTTATATGGTTAGGCCCACAACCAGGGTAACAGCCTACATTGTACTTGCCAAAGTGGTCAGGGGAGATAACTTCATCTTGAAAACTCATTTTTATATATTTTATGAATATTGGTTGTTTCGTTTTTTTAGAGAGGCGCTAACTGTAACCAGGCCAACCAGCAGGGTAACACCCCTCTTCACGAGGCTGTCAAGGGAGGTAAACTCATTGTGGCCAAACATTTGCTGGAGGCAGGAGCGTTCATTGCTGTTACCAACAAAGGCCGACTAACCCCAATACAACTAGCATCGGTAAGGTGTATGGAGTCATTCTGTCAACAAATGGTCTTAAACTGTTGAGCCTATTTATACATCAATATCACGAAGGGTTGGCAGGGATCTTCCTGTTGCCCTGGTGCTCTTAGAGCTAAACGGCAACATGAAGGCGATCTATTTGTAATGCCTCTGTTTTATGTCCTTTTATTGTCATGTCTGGACTTTGTTTGTTGCCAGTGGTGTCGAGGGTGGTTCCCATCACCCATTGTGATGGCACACCGTCAAGTGAAATAATCATTAGTATGGCATTAAACTCCAATCTGACTAACAAACAAACAAATCTATATCAATATCCTGAATCTCCAAACATCATTGTGCTTTCACTGGCCAAACTCATTAAATTGACTAGTACAGTCAAATTCACCAAATGACTGAGCTGTCAAATTCTCCAAATTACTACATGTAGTAAGGTGAATCCACCAAAAAGCTAGCAGGGTGATTTTCATCAGGTAAGATGCTGAAATCCTCAAACTGACCTTGTACTGAGGTGAAATCCACATAATATTCAAGGGGAATATGAAGCCGATATGTTTGTTTTGGCTATGTATTTCATCCTGTTTTTTTTTACCTGGTTATGCCCCCCTATGTATATATATAGGTGGGGCATATAGAGATTGGTTTTTCCATCTGTGCATCCGTGCGTGCGTGCGTCCGACATATCTTGTCCGGACCATAGCTCAGTTACTATGTAGCATGCCACTTTAACACTTACACATAATATTCTTCTCTATATGCAGATGTGCAACATAAAATTTTCCCACAAATTTATGCAAATTTCGACCTAAATTATGCAAATAAGCTGTTTGCCCTTTAACATATCTTGTACATTCAAGCAATCTATGATTGCTTCTTTTCTAGTTTTTGTCTTTGTTTGTTGCCAGTGGTGTTGAGGGTGGTTCCCATCACCCATTAGGCTGGCACTCCATCATATGAGTGAAATACATGTAACCTCTAGTGCGGCGTCAAACGCCTATCGAAGAAACCATCAATCAAATCCCGGAATGGTTATGTGTAGTCAAATTCGCCATATGGTTTTATTTGATGAATCCACACAATGGCTAGCAAAATGACATGGTATTGTCAAATCCTCTCATTTGCCATACACTGAGATCCAACCCACAAAATATTCTGGTAGTGTGGTTTTTCACAAAATAGAGGGCCCACTGCCGTGTCTGAATGGTTAGCATATCACCAACTAGCCTAGTTGTCTTATTTGCTAAATGATGCAGAGTGAAACTTACAGTAGAAGTCTATTCCATTTACTGGTCTGGTAAAATTAACAGGCGTACAATAACCTAAAGTGTATATGAGTGAATAAACACCCGAATTCAACATATATTGAAAATCTAAAAAGAACATATTTGATTGATTCTTACAGGATAAGGAGATGCACGAGTTGTTGTCCTCACATTTACAGCAGTCTGTACCCATGTCCCCAATGGAACAGCCATACTGTCCCAGTTTACCTGGTGGCAAGGAATCAAGAACAGGTGATGATACTCAGTACCCACCAGCCACCCCCTAATAATAGCACCCTTCTTTCACTCACATGTGATACCCCAGAACTTAACCCAGACCTAACCCTTGAGAATTCGGAAGGTATGTATCTCTCACCCAAATTGTCATAACTGTATGTACACTGCAGGTATAACAATGAGAAGCTGTAGATTTTGGGCACTGACTTCACTTTTTGGCATTACATTTACATCATCATTATGTAAGCAAAATAACTTAATATCTCCTGTAAAACTCCATCATTTTTCACAAGGCTCTAAATTGGACCCAAATCGCAGCTATTTCCAAGTTTAATATGCCAAATTACTTATGCCCAAAATTAAAAAAAATGCCTCTGAATGCTGCTTAGTCCCTTACATCCAGACACTTACGCAGCCTCCGGTCAGTGTTGCCTTAGCCCAAATTACACACATCTAAAAGGCCTGCCTCAGAAATGACCCACTATTCTTAAAGTGACACCGTAATTCTGTCAACAACTTTCTGTTGTAGAGAATTTACGAAGTATTAAAGTATGTTAGATTAAAATGGTCACATTGAAATTAATAATATGAAATGGGAACATATTTTGTCTGCTTTTCTTCTTATTGAGCATTAAACTTTAGAGAAGTTGAATAACGTTCGAAAATGTAAATTTATACAAAATTACAGTTTTCAATACAAAATTGCATCCTTATTAATTGATGTACAGATGATGATGCAGGTGATTGTTGGGAGTCACATGACTTGCTATGTTGTTAAGCAGATACTCTCTGTCAAATTCTATCAAATTTTGCATTCTTTGCCTGTTTGTATGACGTAACAATTATTGGTCTCAATTTTAGTCCCATGAAATGATATAAGCTCACTCTTCTCTATCATTCAGGGGCCGGTTGCTCATAGCACTATTAAATTTAATCCGCTTTTAGATGACATCACACCATGTTGAAGATCTATCGCTTATCCACTAATAGCAGCAGGAAGCAGAACTGTTCTGATGTCTGTACATACTGTCCTGTTGTGTCTTTGTGGCATGTCCTTCACCTAAAGCAAAATGTAAATTCTTAGTTATGGGTTAGGGTTATTACTTAACCTACCTTTAACCATACACTTAACCTAAAACTAACCCTAAACATACATGTAACCCCAACTACATGTATAATCCCAATCTAATTAAAATCAGATCTCAAAAACGCTCCCCATGTTTTGTTTGTCACTATATTGTGATCTAACGCAATCACCCGACCTACAATGTCGATTGGTTTCTTAAATTGACCAATCACAGAGCTGCTTCTCAATGTAAACATTAAATTGACCTCCTATGTTACATGATGGAAGTACCATCTTTGTTTATTGCCAGTAATGTGGGGAATCATTTACTTCACCAAATGAGCTGACAGCATCATATAAATGAAATCACCTTAAAAAGCCTAAATCCGTATTTAAAGAAAACAATCAAATGTATCATTCAGTTTAAACACTCTGGCTATGGGCAGTTTGTTTGAAGAATAGCAATACTGTCTTTACTTTAATAGCACTGGAGCAAAATTAACTTTCCAACAGTATGGAAATGCTTCACATCTTGATTGTGCTAGTGTCAATTATTGTTGGAATACATCACTATCATATAAGTGAAATAACCTTAAGCACAGCGTAAAACACCAATTAATCAATCAATAAATCACAAGTTTAAATTTTAGAAGCCATACATATCATTGACTTCATTAGGTAATGTCTAAACTCTCAACAAGCTGTCAGTACATTGATTGTAAACATATATCTCCTTGTAGATTCACAAAACAGTCACAGTCACATCAGTCACCTGTTTGCGGCTTTCGAGGAAAAAGATTTGAGTACTCTGAAGAAAATTGGAGAATCAATTAAAAGGTTTGATAAAAGAAACAGCTTGAAGGAAACGCTGACTCGCGATCGCAGTTGTCCGAATTTGAATCTGATGGTCAATCCCATTGATTCTAACACGATGAATCCAGTTTTGTTTGGCAGGTCTGAGATTGCAGACATCCAATTAGCAGGAGATGTGGATGGAGATTTTAGAGACGCTGAGTGGTTGAAGAAAGAGGCATTGTACATGAGATCCGAGTCAGATTTTGACGAGTTTCTGCCGGCCAATAATGGCATCCTCAGCCGCAGTGAAAGTGACGGGGCATCAAGTGATGGATCAATTAGGGAGCAAGAACTTGGAAATTTACAAGACAATATGAATGTAGAAGAGGTCAATGCTTCTGAATCTGAGACCATGGGACCAGGTACAGAGGAGTGACCACAAGGCAATCAGAGCATAGTCGATGTACTGGCTAAAGCCGGACCTGGTGTTAAGACTGTTACAGATTCATTGGCTGATACTTGAATGAGTTCTTGTGCCAAAGAATTTACAGATAATAAGCCATTTAAAACTTCTGATACATAGTTTGGTACAGACGGTCGACAACTTCAATACTTTGCACCATTTAAGCAGCTTGGATCACTGGATAACACTGATTCTATGTTAGTTATGTCAGCTTACAAACCTTCACTGGCAGGTATTTAGTAAAAAATCTAATGCAGAAGAACATGTCTTATTAACCGTGGGGGTTAAAGCCAAAGGGAATAACAGTTTCCTAAGCCAATGCCTTACTGTCCTTGGCTTCTGTCACTGTACTAAAGAGAGATGTATTGCTCTACTCTTGGGCTGGATTCTTTGATGTGTTACCGATGCCCAGTGAGGGATCTGTCATATATAAGTTTTATAAGTTACCAGAAATCTGACATCAGTATCCGTACAGCTTGTGTACAAAACCCCAGAATGGTGTTTTTTTTGCAATCCATTATTTACACGCATCAAAGTGGCCATTAGTTTTGTAATCATTATATTTTTTTAAAAATACAAGTATGGCAAAATTTTGTTAGTCTTTCTTAAAACAAGTTCTGACAGATTTGAGGCGTATAGAACAGCATAGTATACACTAGGTCCAAATAAAGTTAAGTTTCTTTCTAGCGTGGAGATACTTTATCTCAACATATGCAAATTAATAGAAGTATTCGTTGGTTGCATGTTTTTATCAATAGATTCGTAGATTGCTTTGAAATGGTTAAGCAAGTGCACCTTCTGTTTAATGACCATGTCTCAACAGTACATCACAATATTGATTGTTAAAACTAATGAAAAATTATAGGCCATCACATGGTCAAGTTATAATTTAAGCTGTCCTTTTACTTCTGGTGTAACCAGCCGGAAGGCTATGAAATGACTTGCTTGAAACATCTAAAAAATTTGTTGTTGTTGCTGTGGTACCGTTTTCCCAAAAAAAATTGACCAGGCTGAGGGGTCACACAACTAACTCCAAGATTTGTAAAGGCTGTTAGTGGAAGATGAAAAACGGCAAAATGTCAAAGTAATCCCACCCAATCACTCCATCAATTCAAACTTTTTTCGAGTGAAAAAAGAAGTAGTCCCTTGACAATTATGCCAGCTGTATAAATACTCAATCACACAGGTTACTCTAAACTTAGAACAGATGTCACTATCTTAGAACGTTAGATAGACGGATAAAGAATTTATTCTCTTTCTTATAATGTGAAATAACACTCAGTCAAATAATCCCAAATTAAAGGACTTTGCAGTCACCAGACGTGGATAAGTCGTAAGTCACGCGGCTATTTATATGTCAAAACCATTTTGTTGTAGCTACTGATAAATTAGGCGAAGTTTGGCGTGGATGGCTAGAAGAGGGGGCATTTCAAAGGACATCAATGTGGTCAGGTCTTTGCCATTAGGGGCTTTTCAGAGTTGCTTATGTGGTATTTTAGGTCACATTTGTTTTACTGGTTCCTGTAGAATAACTTTCTCTAGAGCTTAGCAAATTGTGTATGAAGATCCAAACTAGAAACGGCTGATATTCAGGATTTTTATTGAATATTTAAAAAATGCTATTTACGACAAACGTGCCTTACCTTATTGACTGCTGTAACAAATGGTGTGTATGTACAATAACCGCTGACTCGTACACCTAAAGCAGACCTGTCGTGTAATTTGGAGCATTTTGTAGTCATAATTTATGTGGAATACAATATTACACCAATAAGCCATTAAAAGACTCAAAGAGATTAACAGTCAATGCTATACTGTAACACAAAATACACACACATATTTTGGTAAGAAAATACTCCTAAAAATAATTTTCTTAGACATAAATTTCTTCCAGGGAAGGTAGGCCTGTTAAAGTTGTGGAAACCAAGTCACCCCCTTGCGACTTTGTGAGGTGCATATTGTACCCGATTACACGAGCTTAATTAACATGCATAGCGATAGCGGGCATTTGTAGCTACTTGAAATCACAATCAGGATACTAAGCATCACAACAGCCACGTAAAAGTCTTATGGTTATATCTTTCAATTTCACGTTCTATTGGGACATGTTATAAAGAAAATTCATAACTAATTATGACCTTGTCGTTGAACCAAAGTGAAGTCCGGAAGAATGCTGACTGACTGGCAACAGGTCAGGAGATTCCTATTCACTGTAAGAGTTCAACGAGTCCACAATGGTTCTATCTTGATAAATGTCGAGTAACCTCAAACCTTTAACAACTGGGATAGATTGAGAAACTATATCGGTGCATTTCACATGTTAAGCTCTAGTCGCCCAAAATTATTTAATTATCCTATAATAAAAGCGTTTTCACTTGACAATCAAATGAAAATCAAAACAAATACATGTAAATGAAGAGGTATGCATACCATGTGGTATTAGTGAACCACTGAGAAGAATTCCGAAGACTAATTAAAGTAAACTATTTCCGTTTTTTTATACCACTGATTGGCACTGAAGTACGTTTTGGTACTCCCGGCAATTCCTTATTCTACTATTCATTCGTAAGTTGGATACTGACTATTGTAGGATAATTGTGTAGGCTGTAAACCAACAATATAATTTAAGATGTGGTAAAGAAAAATCTTTTTGGTTTCTATGTTATGGTTAGGATACATTGTTATGTTACGCAATTCGTTTTCAAAGGACTCTTCTGTTACATCGATTTGGTATACTACACTAGAGTGTGGACCGCTATATCTTCTGTAGGTATTCCAACAAGTTTGTCGTGAGAATCTCAGCAAACGGTAATATAGCTAATAGTATCGTTTGAGAAAAAGATGACCAGACGGCTCATTTTTGTCACTAAATTAAAGGACTCCTGTTATATTTATATTCACGGGATGTTGATGGGTGGACTTTATGTCATAATTATTTATTGACCAAATCCACACAAAAAAATTACCAGTCGATAGGTAGCCCAAGAACAGTATGGTTTCAAGTATTCATGCTATTGACTTTTGAGGAAGGTTATTTTGCCAGGACGGCCCATAGTCACAAAGCCTCCTTTCGCTAAGGTGACCTTTTTTTCCCTTTTAGGCCTACACTAAGGAGACTAGTCTCTTTCACGTAGCCCATTAGATTATGGTCTAAGGGAGCTTAATTTTCATCTTTTAAAAAGCGTTACGGTCACCTTAGCGTAAGCAGGCGTTGTGGAAGTGGGCCTTGGACAGTCATATATAACATTCCACTGTTGAGTTTTCATGTTTCCTGAAGAAAGTACTCCGGCATTTTGTAATTGAAAAACCCTTGAGCACGAAGTCAAACACCAAATCAATCAAACATTTTAAGGATGGGCCTTGGGTAATATCCTTGCATTTATTTATTTATTCAAGATTATCTTAGCTTTGAGCAAAGTATCTATGTCTGTTATTGTTACTGCGGGCGGTTGGAGATATAGCTTTCTGTTGCCCAGGTGCTAAAAAAAACTCAGGGGAAACAGTTAAGAAGCTAAACTGTTGTGGTGTCGTGTGATAGTCCGCATTTATGTGTAGCCAGTGGCATTAAGGGTGGTTTCCTCCAGCCAGTGGGCTGACACGCTGTCAAATTAAACAACTTTAATTATTGCATAAAACCCCAATCAAATTAATAAACAATTATTGTTATGATTATTGAATTTCTGTATTTATCCAAAAATAACCCGGATGTCGGAAAGGTGGGCTTCTTTATATTTGATACAAATTTTTAAAAAAATGTATGATGGCATTATACACCAATGGGTGACGATGTTACCCAAATGTATGATGGTATTATACACCAATGGGTGACGATGTTACTCAAATGTATGATGGTATTATGCACCCATGGGTGACGATGTTACTCAAATGTATGATGGCATTATACACCAATGGGTGACGATGTTACTCAAATGTATGATGGCATTATACACCAATGGGTGACGATGTTACTCAAATGTATGATGGC
>JAQQZZ010097531.1:4950-16845 GCA_030265115.1 Mopalia vespertina | reverse complement strand
ATTAAAATGTTTGTTTGATTGGGGCTTTACACTGTACTTAAGGTTATTTCACTCATATGAAGGCGTACCATATTGATCAATGAAAGACAACACCCTCGACACCACAAACAAAGACAATTGAAAAAAAAAAACAGCACAAAAACAGAGGGGCGTCCTGTTGCCCCTTACCTTAGAGAGCACCAGAGCAAGAGGAATATCCCACCCAACAAATATGAAACTCTATTACGGACATTTTTGTTTGAGAAAGTACATGTATTAAAGTGGACACGGCTGTATTGGTCTTGCACTTAAAAAGATGATATAGATAGTATACCATATGATTCTAATGGCTAGAAGTTCCCCGTCATAGAAGTGAAACATCCTTAAACATGCAGTAAAATACCTACCACTCAATCAATCAATATATATTCCTAAATTTATTTTTTGAAATGCATTACTTTGATCCATTCTGCTTATTTCATTCTGCTGAATTTAGCTTACTTGTAACACCGAAACTGATTTGTCAAGCCAAAACTACATTTCACAACTACTAACGTCTGTTATTAGTGCCACAAATAGGAGCTTGTTGTCAATATCATAATCAATACATTCACATAGTGTGTGCTTCACTGACTCGAGCTGTTCTACCATAACTAAGGAAGGAGAAAACTATCCAGGCAAAAATATCAGAAATATTGGAATCAGACTGTTCAGGTTCTTGAAAAAGCTAATAATCTGGATAGCTGCAGGTTTGCACTCATTTAGAAATAAATTGTTAATCAGTGAAGGATAACATAAACTGCTGGCTACATCTTCAGTCTGCTGAACTGTGCTGTATGTATGTGCCAAGACTAGATAACTTGCTGGAATAAAGGAACTTTGAAAGTTTTGACCCATTGGTGTACGTTATTTGTATTATGGATTTGCCATTTACCTACATGTATTCAACTATTAAAATATGTATTAGGATTGATTGATTGTTGTGTTATGCCATGCTTAAGGGTATTTCACTTATACGACTGCAGTGTATTCCAACTATAATTGACACTATCACAACCATAAAATGTAAGGTGTTTTGATACTGCTGGAAAGTTAATCTTCATTTATAATGCTTAGTAAAGACAGAATTGCTACTCTTCAAACAAACTGACCTTAGCCCGAGGGCCAAAATATATTAGTAGCAAACTATCTATTTATTGCAGTAGTTGGTGCAATTGTACCAACTGTTGACCTGTTCCTCGAAATAGATGCTCATTAACTTGTATGCTAACCAGATCTTGGCAAATTTTTCTTTAATTAATTTTAATTGAGAATTGAAAGACCATGCATAACAGACACAAAGTAGTAAAATTCTATTAAGTAACAGTGTTTCAGGATTATTAAAAATGAACTTAGTATCAAGTGACAGTCTATTGCATAAAGGGACAATTTAAAACTTGAAACTACATATTCTGTGTTTAAAGTTAACATAATCTTACATAGACTATTATAGTAGTATACTACATGAAAGTATTTATCATAACATTCAAATAAGTCTCCACTTATGACTAAAAGGCTGTCAATATGTTTATGTATACATATTAGTGAAATATTAAATCTCTATTGCTATTATGATGATTAATGAATGCATCAAAACCATAATATGGGGATTCCAACTGATGAACACAATTTTATGGGCTATTTCATTTCTTTTTAGGAACAGATTTTTTAAATTAGTTGTTATCTCATGCATATTACTTGGCAAGTTGGTTTGATGGGGGATTAACACAGTGCTTTTTAGGAACAGATTTGTTAAACTAGTTGTTATCTCATGCATATTACTTGGCAAGTTGGTTTGATTGGGGATTAACACAGTGCTTTTTAGGAACAGATTTTTTTAATTAGTTGTTATCCATATAATCATGCATATTATTTAGCGAGTTGGTTTAATTGGGGATTAACACAGTGCTTCTGATATTTCACTCTGATGACAATGTGCCACCAACATATCACTGGCAAGTTGGCAGCCAACGGAGACAGGACAATAGAAAGACATCATGGACAGATCGACATTGTGTTGCCCGTTAGCTCTGAGAGCATGTATTCACTAGTAACTCAAAAACATAAATGGCTCTGAAAGATGTTATACAAATTTTACTGCTAGAATATGACAGCAGCCCTAAGCAAAAATTAGAATATTTGTAAATTACATAATGATTGACATTTTAATCTAGTTATGGCCTTCCTTGATGTCAAGCTAATCCTCGTAGTTATATAACATGATATGGAAGTCCTAATGAAAGCGTCCAATATAAGACCTTCTCGGTTATCAAGATATGGGAACAGTTTCTACTTCAATGGTTCTAATAGCTGTATTGCAAGCAAAGAAATGAGCAAACTGATGAAGGAGAAATATCAAATGGAATCTAAGAATTACATTATCATAGATATTTCTTCTTATATCCTGTTATAATGCCATTTGAAACATGATAAATTTACAACTTATCTGCATATTTTTTGTACAAAGATGCAAAAATGTCAAAAACAAATCAGAGAATTCCATTGTTGAAGTTTGGCAACACTAGCGCATATTATCTTAAAATCACAGATACATAATTGATATCTTGATAAATAGAAACACCAATAAATTACACTGTCAAAAATTGTCTAATTGTTTTTTAAACAGAAGGTTTTTATTATAATTTTTTCTTACAGGATACTATTAGATGATTTACATTGGGTTTCCATCGACTAATTGAATGTGGCAAGTTGTAGGCATAATATATCCATTTGGCGTATGGTGTAACAGTCTATTGTGTTACGGTATATGGTTTCTCATACTAAACCCTGTATAATCTTTGATAACTGCGATGTTATACAACAATAATTGATTTGTGCTATTGTCACACAGTAAATACCTAAAACAGAGAGGACATCACATTTTCAATGTCATCTTTATGGGGATGTCAACAGAATGTAGCAACATTTACATTGCTGTAATATAATGTTCCAGTACCTTCACAATTGTTCTGTGAAATTCTCTGATACTTGTGCCCATGTATAACAATCAAGACTCTTACCCATTAATAAAGAAAATGATTCAACTCCAGCTCATGATTTTGCCAAATTAATAGATTTGTTTGATTTGGGCTTAATGTGGTACTCAAGGGTATTTCATTTATATGACTGATTGTCCACTTCACACTGTTCCTTGCTTAAATCTGGTGGAAAACCTAGATTTGTTTGTTTGTTTGTTTGATTGGGTTTTAACGCCGTACTTAAGGTTATTTCACTCACATCACGGCATGCTAGCCCAATTGGGGGAAGGAAACCACCACCGACCACTGGCAACAAACAAAACATCCCAAGACAAATACCGTACACTCACAGGAAAATACAAAGACATCACAAACAAATGTGCTTCCTGTTCCTCTTTAGCTCAGAAATCACAAGGGAAACAGGAAGCTCCCTCCAACCAAGCCCAGAAACTATATAAACAAGCGGGTGCTAAATTAATAGACTAGTGATATTCATTGTATAAATACATAGGCTCTTGTTGAATAACCTCTACATGTTTGCCTTAGACCAAGTGTACCTATAATCAGCAAAACAAACTTTGTTTAGCTTAATACAGAATTGTCAGAAAGGCAATGAAACCTGGTCAGTAACTGTGATTTCTGATTGATTTAGTGGTACTTATACTGTTTGCCTATTTGGCAACCATCGTAATCCTGTCGAGATGGTAATCAGGAAAACAATCCACACGCCGATCCCCTACATAATCTCGTTTGTAATAATCAAGATATATATTGCCATACATTCACTTCAGTGACTCACATAGCTGTACTATACGTAAGGAATGAATGAGGCAGAAATATTTAATGTAATCTTTGAATCACAAATATATTTGATGCCATCTAAAAATAGTTATATGTTTATTGTTGAGAGGGAAAATTCTGCTTGTTTCCAATGAGATTTCAACTTGGATGTCTAAGCTAAGGAGCAACATACAGCTGATCTGTGGTGCCTTGGCAATGTTTCCTGGGATTGTCTTGTATTTGTCCCGTATTGTCGTTGTTAATTGCCAGTGCCATCGAGGGTCGTTTCCTTCACCCATTAGGCTGGCATGTCCTTATGTGAGTGAAATAACCTTAAGTACAGTGTTAAACCACAATCAAACAATATTGTTTCTTATCAAACTATATTTAGCAGAGAGTTGGGAGAGAGCTCTCTGAGCTAAAGGGCAACATACGGCAGATCTGTTTCTGATGTGTTTGTATTGTGTCCTGTGGTTGTCCTGTTTTTGTTCTGTCTTGTCTTTGTTGTCACTGGTGTCAGATTGGTTTCCTTTACCCATTGGGATTGCACACTGTCATATGAGTGAAATAACCTTAAGTATGGCATTATACCCCAAACAAACAAATAAACAGAGATTTATATGTGTAAATAATTACTGAGTTTGTCTAAATATTTTTTTTTGTCAATTGGTGGACATCTATAAACCATAATTATTTTTTTTCATATTTACTTATCGTGGCTTTAAGCCTTTAATTATCTGTCTAGTGTTCAACGTCACACTTTGTACTAAAGATATATCATACATACTGAAAGACAAGACAGACTCAAATCTCATCATTATAATTAATAAAGTAATCACTTAAATAAGTTATATCACAACTTTGCATGATTGGTAAATTGGGGAAAGGAAACAGAAATTATTTTTAAAAGAAATCCTTTAATCTCCACAGTAACCCGTTTTTAACAAGGGGCATAATGTACATTGACTGAGCCACAGCACGATCCTCATCAAAGTGATGTAATACGTCAGGGTGAATCAAACCACCCTCAACATCACTGACACTAACCAGAGAAAAGCCATGTAACAAGACAATCACGAAACGCACGATAATGTTACAACAGATCGGCTTTTGGATTGCCCCTTATAGTACACCAGAGCAATAGTAAGATCCGGCCAACTGCCCACTCATACTTTTTCACACATCCTGTATCCCAGCAGAACCAATAAAGCACACAAAATTTGACATAAACGTCAGCACAGTTTCAAAGTTAATTTTCCTGAAAGTGTACCCTTGGTATCATTATCCCACTTTAAACACATCTAGTATCTGACAGTTAGCAATAAATCACACAAGTTTGACATAAAC
Organism: Mopalia vespertina; assembly: GCA_030265115.1. Classification (NCBI taxonomy): domain Eukaryota; kingdom Metazoa; phylum Mollusca; class Polyplacophora; order Chitonida; family Mopaliidae; genus Mopalia; species Mopalia vespertina. Next base: position 11,722 of record JAQQZZ010097531.1, on the reverse strand, counting down.
GGCAGCATGATTTCAAAGTGAATTTTCCTGAAAGTGTACCCTTGGTATCATTATCCCACTTTTGACACATCTAGTATCTGACAGTTAGCAATAAATCACACAAGTTAGTTGAAGATGACAGCGTAAATCAATGTCAAGTGGATGATCAGAGATGGACCCTTTTTCCAATTCACAAGTTGGAACATCTAAGTACTAGAACAAAGACGTAAATTATTTACTAAAAATAAGTTGAATAACCAAGACCCATTTTACAGGCATAGTTTTCCCATAAAGTATATAAATATCATCAAAATATATTTCAAATAAACAGATTTATGTCACAGAATTCTTCATTCGAATTTTCATGGTGTCTTAAAGGCACTCGTAAAGGTGATAGATTTGTTTTAAGTGGACTTTATACTTGTTTGTTTGTTTATTGGCTTGGGATGTTATGACATAAAACAGTTTTATTCATAATAATATCCAGGTTTTATGTTATACTTCAGGTTATTTCTCTCATATAACAGCGTGGAAGTCCAATGGAAAATTGGTGAAAGACAATACCTTCATAACCACTCGAAGACAAAACAAGACAATCACAAGACAGCTTGATATCCCAAACAAATCAGGTTGGTGTTTCCCTGTAGCTCTGACAGCACAAAGACAACAGGCTTCTTCCCAACAGCCATCATTAAGTTTAAAAAAAACATCCTCACATAACAATGGCATGACAATAAATATCCCTGACAAGATACCATACATTCAGCACATATTTAACATCGTGTGATAGTGTAGAATTTAGAATCCAAGACAGCCCAAATGTCAACCCAGTTCCTGTTGACCTTAGCTTAAGGATTACAAGAGCAACTGGGCAAATAATTAAGATTTTCCATACAGCCATGGCGATGCAGAGTTAAGTGTCAGATTGTTATTACCTATACATGTTGTATAATGGACAATGCAGTTCAGTTTCATATTAATAGCAGGTAGAAAGCTTGTCCATCATTTTTCTTGGGTCACGGAGAAAATAAATAGGATACTTAAATGATGTAAATCAAGGTCAAATTTATCGAGCTGCCGCTGTTGGATTTGAAGATTTGTTTGTTTGTTTGATTGGGGCTTAACGCTGTACTTAAGGCTATTTCACTCGCACGATTGTGTGCCAGTCAAATTGGTGAAGGAATCCACCATGGGCACCACTGGCAACAAACAAAAACATCACAGGACTCTCACAGGATAATACAAAGATGGCTTTAGCTCAGAAAGCACAAGGGCAACAGGAAGCTCCCTCCAATCATCCGCTGGATTTGATTGTTTGTTTGATTGGGGTTTAACGTCGTACTCAAGGGTATTTCATTTATATGATGATGTGCCAGCCCAATGGGTGAAGGAAACCACCCCCGACACCACTGGCAACAAACAAAGACCAGATGGGACAAATACAGGACAATAATATGACGCAATACAGACACCACAAAACAGATCCGCTTCCTGTTCCCTTGCTCTGAGAGCACCAGGCTAACATGAAGCTCCCTTCAACCACCCGCTGGATTTGAAGAAAGCAGCAAATATTTAAGCCACATGAGACTACAGATATGAGGTATATGTAGACAAGTTCTGTATATAACTGATTCCATTTACAGATGAATCGCGTATTATGGTACAAAGGAGTGGCCTGTAGAAATGACCTGTATGTTGTAACATTCACAGACATGAACTGAAAACATTAACAGGCTTAACAGTGTATGCTTCATTTACATGATCCACGACCACTGAAACACAAAGCATTTCATTCCATTTTATCCATTGCTATTTTGTTTTTACAAAGGCAGCAATTCTGTAAGTATTGAAACAGCTGAAACAGCTGAAGGATCAAAATTAAATTAACTGCAACAATTTAAGGCCTAAAAAGTATGCCAATTATTCACAAATGATCCAGCATACATGTAGTATGATCAAGTCGTTTGTATGGAATAATCGGCAGTGAGTGTTAAAGGAATTCAATTGTTTCAGATTGCCAATGTATGAGCTGTAAAAAAAAAATTGATTCCATAAGGTACTAGTCTGAATAAGTTACTGGTAATCTAAATCATTGGGGAATAATAATGAACTTCAACAGATCATATTAAATAACACCACAAGAAATGACGACCACTGTTAAACAATATTTAATTTTGTAAAATCAATATTAGGCTTGGAAGCTACAACAGTTCCTGTATACAAGAGACTTCTTGCCTTGGTTGTTATTAGCACTGTAGACAACAACATACTCTGAAAGAGACCGTTGTCTATATGTAGTCAGTTAAGGCAAACACTATTTGGTTTATGTCATCCAGAATCATTCAAAGGGTGGTGTCTCTTGTCCGGGATTGATAGAAGTAAATTTCTTCAGTTATGTACATGTACCACTAACAGAACACCCCTCTTTCTTCTTCAGGGGTGATGTTATTTGACAAAATTGTAAGGCCCACCCAGTTAGCTTTCTGATTAGCATAAAGCTGGGCATGATAATTGTTCTACTGACAAAGACACATCATTTGGCCACATCTGAATTTTGCTATGATATCATACCATAAAGATGTAATCCTCCATCACACATATATAAAAACCCTCAAGCTGTGAGATGTCTGATTGGATCCGGATTAAACCGGCCATTAAACTTGATGGGATTATGATTTCACCTCAACTGACATTTGTTAAGTTCCTCATCCGAAGTACATCAATAGTATTTTTTATTAATCTTCCTGTTACAAAAGGCATATGTCACCTTCAATTAAACTACATGTATTTCATAATGTTTCCATATTGAACACATTATCCTAAACAAACAAAGTGTTGAATATTCAATATTCTTCAGTCAAATTGAATATTTTATTCAATATAAGAAGAGCAGGACAACTGCATGCAAGTGGCTTGCAGACAGCATTTCTATCAAATTGTTTTTGTGTTTGTTTGAGTGTGGTTTAACACCATTGTTAGGGTTATTTCACTCACATGAGGGCCTGCCAGCTCAGGGCGTGGAGGAAACCTTCCTAGACACCACTGGCAACAGAGGCAAGACACGACATAATACAAAGACATCCGAAACATATCGGCTTCATGTTGCCCCTTAGCTCTGAGAGCACCAGGGCAACAGGCAATACAGGATGTACCTCTTTAATGTAAAATAAGCCTTTGAATGAATAGGGCATTGAACTGCACAGTACATTATAGAAGAATAAATGTTAAAGTTTACTGGAGTTCTATAGATGTGTGGAGTTATAAAGGTTATGTGATATGTGCCTGAAGCCGGTTTAAAAGATGGGCAGAAAGCCAAGCAATCACACTCGGACTCTTAATGACGTGTGTCGGGCTAGGATGAGAAGACCTATCAGTTTGATTATCTCATCACCTAATAGTCAGACAGACCTGTAATTCTAGATATATAAACGACACCTATGAGTGGTCTATATCAATCCTACCAGGACAGCTAACAACCAATTTTGTTTATGGGTTATCTCTTATTTCTCTAGAATCATATACATGCCTCTAAGAATATCAATATACATGTAAGAGGATTGGTCCTTTTTTTCCCCCCTCTTTTTTGATTCGAATGCTAAAATATTATTCCTCGTCTCAAAATTCTGTTTCTACTTATGCTAAACACAAAATATTTGACAACTTAAAATTTAAATCAATTCAGATTAGATGCTACACATATGCTGAAAGACCATTATAATGGCTCAGGTTCACCTAAACAAGTTTATATATTTGTCAGAAAAATAGTTTTTAGACCAACAAAACACTATTAAGGTGCTTGAACTATGGGTTTTTTTTGTCATTCCTAGCAAGCACAATGGTAACTACTCAATAATACAAATGAGAAAAGAGGCAACTGAAAGTAAATCCACATTGACAATATTTGATTTTTTTGCATTTGCTAGATGTACATGTATCCGCGGTGATTCTAGATGTCAATAATCACATCTTAACTATTTTCAGCCAAATTAATTTCACAGGAACAATTCCAGAAGAGTTAAAGATTGTAAAGAACAGACATCTTGAGTTGATTACATAGTTAAAAGAAATACATTTCCTTGATATAAAGTTTGACATAATGGTAGACATTAAATTGGACAGAAAGTCAATTACCTCGGCGACAACCTAATTTATCAGTCCACAAGAAAGAGCAAAATCGATATAATCCAAAATCAATACAATCTATAGATTGTAGAAGTTCACAGTTACTTACGCCCACTTCCAAAAACATCAATAATAACACAGACCTTGAATCTAAGCAATGTATAAGAGTATTAATATTAGAAATATTCCTTCATTTTACTCAATTTCACCCAACTTCCTTTAATAATATACAAATAAAAGTGTAGGCTACATACTGTCAAAATAGTTTCGTGTATTTATAAGCAGAAAAGATTATAATTTGAACAGAATTCTTCACAGATATCTTTCAATCAGAAACCACACTTGGGTATAAAAGTACAATGAGGACGGCCAAGCAGACTCTCCAATTCAAGGAGATTCACTTTGACAAAAGAAGTAGATCGAAATTAAAAAGAAGGCAATCAGTTTTCTTATCGCTGAAATTTGACAGCTGTTAACGAAAGTATTGTATGTCAATGAGAATTTGGCAGAACTAAATTAAAGTCGACAAAAAGCAGACTTAATTTTTGATGAGTTCTGTTAACCCAACTAAAGAATTACAGCTTTATTTTGAGTATAGTTTCTTTTAGGTTAGCTTGATATGTCATGGTGATTGTCAAAGCCAACTCATCTGTTGGGTGCAAGGCAGTATAAACTAATTTCACAGGCCCACTTTCAGGAGATTACAATTTGCAAAAAGACAGAAAATCAAGTCGCAGCATAAAAGGAGAGTACCCTGAAATCATTTATACTAATCGGACGATGAAATGTTCAGCTTTGATTGTTTGTTTGTTTTATTGGGGTTTAACGTCGTACTCAAGGGTATTTCACTTATATGACGACGGATTGTCCACTTCACACTGTTCCTTGCCCCATTACGGTGGAAAACCGTGAGGAAAGCCGGAGCCACATCGTGTGACTCACTCATATACCTGATGGTCGACTCGAACCCGTGAACGGTAAATTGGTTTGTTTGTTTGTTTGTTTGATTGGGGTTTAACGTCGTACTAAGGGGTATTTCACCTGTATGACGATGTGCCAGCCCAATGGGTGAAGGAAACAACCCTCGACGCCACTGGCAACAAACAAAGACATCACTGGACAAATACAGGACGTAATACAGACACCACAAACAGATCTGCTTCCTGTTCCCCTTTAGCACTGAGAGCACCAGGGCAACATGAAGCTCCCTCCAACCACCCGCTGGTAAATTGGAGTAGGATTAGGAAGCGCACACGCTACCACTAAACCACAGCCGCGGGCCTGTTCAGCTTTGAAGTTTGACATGGATATACGAAGGAAGAATAGACAGACAGATGGATCTATTCATGGTGTTTTACATAGAACATGAAGATATTTCACCTGTATGATGGTACTGTATTCTAACAGTAATTGACACTAACACAACCATAAATGTGAAGTGTTTTGGTATAATCGAAACATAATCTTCCTCCAGTGATAAGTAAAGATAGGATGACTGAGCTCCAAACAAACGGCCCTAAGCCACAGGGCTCAAACTGGATGAAAATCAATAACCAATGATTTAACTTGAATGTCTGCAGGAAAACACTAAATCAGTACTATTCGAAATCAATAGAATCTAGGGTGAAATAAGTTCAAGTTTTGTACTAAAAATATCAATACTTACATTGCCCAAAATGAAGGCAATACATTAAAGATAAAATCATTTTTTTTTCTGATTCAGAACTGACTGGAAAAAGTGATAACTGTGATATGACACATATAGAAGTAGGTGATGTAGGCGTTCACAACACTTACACACAAACCTGTTTATTTGTACATACACTTCTACAAACGTAGGGGTTTAATCTGGAGAATGTCTAATCTTCTAAAATCTCAGCTGAGGAGGTTTAATTTGGCAGAACAAGAACCAAAAACCGACGAAATGGTTAATAGGTTTTTATACGGTCTTAACACAACAAAGGTGACTCACAATGAAAAAAATAATACCACCAAATGAAGGTAAATCTCAGTCCTTTTTATGCTTACTCTGTATCCATGGTGATTGTAGAGCTCAACAATCAACTCTTAACAATCCTTGGCAAAACTAATTTCACAGGAACAATTCCAAGAGATTAAGATTTGAAGAAAAATACCGGTGCTGAACATCAAGTAAGGTTGAGGGCCTTCAGATTTGAGTTGGCTTGTCTGATTGAGATTTTATGCTGAAGAAATGGTTATTTCACCAACACAAAGTGGGTGAAGTACAACACTGAACAAACCCAATGACGAGATATAAGACAACCTCAACAAAACTGTTACTACTTTGACAAACAAGTCTAGGATTGTTTGTTTGATTGGGGTTTAATGTCATACTCAAGGGCATTACACTTAAATGAGGGTGTTCCTTGCTTAAATACTGTGGAAAACCGAGAGGAAACCCCACTGTGTAACTCACTTATATACCTAGACCCATGCACAGGAACAAGTCTAGGAAATTCAGATTTACAGACAATTTATCGGGTAGTACCCATTAACCACTTGCGAAGAATAATATGCTTTTTAAACACATTAAACACAAAAAACACATGTTTTTTATAACATTTACATCAGCAGTAAAAGTGCTCCATTCAAACAAATGTTTATCAGTCTCAGCAAACACTACGGGGGGGGGGGGGGGGGGGAGGGCAGT